>JARJED010298385.1:0-12450 GCA_030264515.1 Sepedophilus sp. GC000190 | reverse complement strand
ATGCATTGAATGGCAGAGCGTAACGCTTTCCCTTCGCTCAAAAAAATCAATGATCAATGAAATTTTAAGACAAATTAAGGGAAATTAATTAAATTAAATTCAATTCAATGAAAGGAATAGAAATCACTCAGTTTGGGAGATCCTCAATCGTTATTTAATAGTATTTACTACATAGGCTATCGACCATAGATCTTTCTGTCCATTATTTTAAATAATATATATGTATTGCCTTATTACTAAAAAAAATCTGCGGGGGAGAGAATAAAGTGTAGCAACAAAAGTGATAATGGAATGAAGAGTCAGTCAAATATTGTTTCGTATAGTGTTATTTTGGGCTAAAGTTACTTTGAATGTCTGGATCTTCTTTTGATACATATATCGCTTAGGATGTTTATATGCGTTTTGGTGAGCAATCTAAGTGATTTCCGTTCGGCTACGTCAATTGTCGTTTTTTAATGTTGCCCGTCTTCATCAGTAATATCGGTCGGTAGACTGACATCGGTCTACATATCGTTTTGTATATGTTCGCAGCTGTTTGTCAAGACATACCATACCATGGTTCCCGTATGTTAGTGATCTGAAATGTTTAGCTCTTTTACCAATTTCTGTTCTTTGTCGTTACTGTACGTGCGTCGTAAATTTAATTTTACTGTCTAGAATCTTGAATTAATATTTAATAGTTTTCGTTGGTGTAATGTCTGTGTCGTCTATAAGTATGTTGGGTAAGTAGTCCGTCAGTTTATGGTCAGTTTGAATTGTAAAGGTATTTTATTGATTTCAACGAACAAAATAAATTAAATATTATGAAAAATGTATTTAAAAAATACCAAATTTAAAAAATATTTAACAAAATATCAGTAAAAATGAATGAAAATTCTTTAAATTCGATCAAATGTTATTAGACTCTATAAAGATAAACAGATGTTCATTGAATATGAGTATTTGTAATAAATTTTATTAAAGACAATTAACCTTTCTATATAAATACAATAAAATGGTACTTAATTTAATGAGTTTTGATAAAAATTCAATGTAATATAGTGAATGCATTGAATCGTCCTGAGGAAGAAATAACGTAGTTAAAAAAATATTTTTTCAATGTCAAATATTGCTTTAGTCTGAATTATACATCATTTGAGTAAAAAAGAACTAGAAAATAATAATTATATGCCAAAATTAAGATTTAAAATTATTTTATTTTCAAATTTTTATTTGTGCTATGGAAGAATAATAAAATAAATAAATACATTATTTATTTGGCATTACTCAAACCAAATACAACAAATCTCTTAATCTACTAATTTATGTACATTTCCCATTCATTATTTTACCGCTCTTCTTTTCTCATCCTTTCCCTACACCAACTTTTCCTTCTCTATCTTCTGTGTTCTTAAGGCCATTTTCTTTCTTCTGATTCTCTTAATCACCTCTAAACCCCTCCCGTCTTCATTTATCCATTCCCCTTCTTTCTTTAATCATTTTTTTCCATTTTCCTTAACTTCTTTACATTCTTTACATAACGAATATTACATCTTAAATAACAAAATAATATTCTTCCTGCTCATCCCCCTTTTCTTCTCTCTTTTAATTCATTTTATTATTTCCCTCCCTCTCCCATCTTCATTCATCCATTCCCTCATATTCCTCAACCCCTCCTTCTACTCCTCCTATACTTCCGGACATTCGGTTGCCAAATGCTCCCAAGTATCTAGTCCTCACCTACATAATGCACATTTCACATACTCCTCCCCCATTCATATTCCTTCCCCTCTCCTCCGTACCATATCTCGCTCTTACTAACTCTCTCGTTCCTCCTTGTGCTGTGTAAGAAGGAACTAAATCAAAATACTTCTGTGGGCCAAATAATTGATGATAATAATACAATGTGCAATATTTTATAATCAGTAGTGCCTTCTATTACTCTATTATTTATGTATGAAAGAAGTGACTTAATTGCACTTCCATCTTAAAATTGGAACAATAAAGAGGAGCTTACAATACGTAAGTTTTTTTAAAAGCGCATTTTACTTTCCCACTTACTGACTGACTTCTGAACCATCTGAAGGTATATCGTAGTCTATTATTAAAAATTGCTGTCAAACATAGTAATGCAATTTTATTTCATAACAATGTTGATAGCAATTTATAAAATAATGTTCAGCAGCATATTTATTGATATAATGAAATCTTTTTTTCAAAGTATATAATTATTCATTTCTTATTCATTTTTTTTTTTTGCTTGACATGAAAATGTATGAATAAAATGTCACATCAACGTATGATATATTAAAATAATAAGTAATTAGTATAAACAAAGCGGGCCAGCTTAAAATAGATATGAATTTAATGAATGTCTCTGTAACAAAAAGTAAGCCCTTGGTGGCGCACACCGGCCAATAATGATGATTTATTTCACAGTAAAAATTGCAGGCTCGCCAGTGCATGAGTAATATTCTGAAGCGTTCAAAGCATAACGAGTGGGAAAACCGGGGGAAAAATACCCCGTTACGCACAAAAAATAGCCACTATATTATATTTTTACGGGGCATTAAAATAATAAAAACGGTTATAATTGGCATCCGAAATCGCGGATTTTAAAACGCACCATTTTGTTACCACAAAGACCTCAACGGGAGATATGTCTGCTAATTGTTTGTTCTCGTCTGCCGCAAAACCAGATGAATCAGAACGGAAGTAATGCAAGTTGAAAATTCAATTTTGCCCATTCGCAAAAAGAAACGCACTGTTTTGCACAAAAGGGGAATAGTTAAATACCGCTCGAAAAACCCAATTTCAATATTAGCACGGACGAAATGTTTAAAATTGCATTCATTGTTGTGCAACGCTTTTTCTAACCTAAACTGCTTCGATATACAGTGCACGCCGTTTATTAGAATCACAAATAAGTTTATCAATATATAATATAATAATATATAATATACGTATATACGCTTGTTTAATAGATTATCAAAGGGCGTTTGATAAAATACACCACGATAAACTGACCAATACACTTCAGAAGATTGGATTAGATCAAAAATTTATTCACATAATAACCAACATGCATTGGAATTTGGATCAGACTGGTAATGTAAATGTAGAGGACCAAGCCACATACAATGTTACGATTAAGAGGGGGGTGAGATCAGGATGTGTTTTGTCGCCTCTGCTATTTAACATTTACCCTGAAGAAATATGCAAAAAAGCACTCCTAAATATCATCTAAGGGATGGTTAATGGTAACTAATTAACATCAGATGTGCCGATGATACTGTGGTCTTCGCAGGCAGCCTCGATGGTCTTCAGCAGTTGATGTCGGAAGTCGTAGCCTGTAGTAAGGAATATGGTCTCTTGCTTAATATAAAAAAAAACGAAGTAACTAGATGGTAATAAGTAAAGTCCCAATACTACCCGGCCAATTCTTTATCGACGGTACAGTGGTCGAACGCGTAGCAGCAACTACATATCTTGGTTGAATGATAAATGACCATTGCGATCACTAGCTAAACATAAAGAGAAGATTTTAAACATCCAGAGCAGCATTTACTAAAATAAAGGAACTATTCTGCAGTAATGATATCTCACTTATAATCAAAATGAGACATATTAGATGGCTATGAGTCATGTGCCTTAATATAAGCAACCTCCAAGAAAATAGAGGAATTTGAAATGTGGCTCTATAGACGGATGGATAAAGTCACGAATATCGAGGTACTAAGAAGAATGATGAATGAACCAGAACTACGATTTACCATCAAAAAGCGAAAGCTGGAATATTTCGGGCATATAATGAGAAATGAGAAATAGAGATCGGTATGGATTACTGCAGCTCGTATCGCAGGGTAAAGTAATAGCGCAGCTATTTGGAACAGCCGCAAACAAATCTAAAATTGCAATGATGATCGCCAACATCTGAATCGAATAGGCATCCAAAGGAGAAAATTGTTATCGTTTTCGTTTAAAACGTATACGACCACTTAGAAAAAACACCGTTTATGGTAATTATATTTGCGGCCAATAATATCAATTCTTAAGACGATTTCTTAATATAAATCCCACAACCAGATAAGATAATATTTACCAATTCATTCACGGTTTTGACGGTAGTGTTAAAATTTTTCTCCACGCAAAACCGCACATTTTTGTTTTGCTCTTGAATAAGGGATAATCTAGGGACTATTGTTAGTGTGGGGGGTAATGTATTGATGTTACTGAGAGTAGTATATTTAAAAATTTGATGTGGTCATCCACATGACATTACCATATTAATTAGCACATGCATTAAAATAGTTTGTTGGTATGTCATGCTTTTAAATATAATATTAATAATTTCTCAAAAATGCAACTTTCCAACTTTCAATTATGCTTAGTGATCCAAAAGGTCTTCTTCTTTAAGTGCAGTATCCTCTAAGAAGGTTGGAAGCTAGCTCTAAATAATTCAGTGAAGCTTCAATTGTACCATTTCTTCAAGTTATATAACCAGGATATGCGCCGCATTCCATGGTTTCTTCGTCCTTATATTTTGCCTTGCATGATTAATTGTAGCAATGTCCTTTCCCCCACATTATGTGATCCAAATACTGCAACTTACTGATCTTTAATGATAATAGTTTATTTTTCCTTTTTAATTATTCTCATCACCTCGTCGTTCGATATTCTATATATCCAACTTATTTATAAGATCTTCCTGTACGTTCACAACTCAAACGCCTCGAATTTGCCCGTCATGTGTTTCTTCAGCGTCCAACAGTACCGAAAATACATTGTATTTCAGTATTCTGGACTTAAGGTTTAAATGTTGGTTTTTTCCACAAACCATTCCTCTCATTTTGTTAAATACGCTTCTTGCTTGTCCAATTGTCAATCTTATTTCTTTCGTGTAATCGTTGTTCTCGTTGACAATTGTTCCCAGATGTTTGTACTTCTTAATTTTTCCTATCGCCTCTCCGTGAATCTTAGGTTTTCGGGTCGTTGTTGGTTTTTTCAGATAATCATGAGTTTAGTTTTCCTAATGTTTAATGTTAGTCCATTTTCCTCGCTGACTTCTACCACCGGGTCGACCAACATTTGTAAGTCTTCCAAGGATTGCGCGATCAATTCACATCTGCAAACGTTTTGTTATTAATTCAAATTGATCTTCCATTGAATTTGACACGAATTGTTTCCTTCGTGATCCTAATTTGCATTATTTCCTCTGAATATAAGTTAAAGAGTATTGGCGAGAACACAAATTCCTGTCTAACATCGCGTTGGATCCCTATTTATTCTCTTTTATATCTAATTCTTCTTTCAGAGCATTTGTATAAGGCGATCATGTCGAACCTTGTCGTAGGCCTTGTTTTAGTCCAAACATCAAACGTATACTAGTATAAAGGCAAATACAGTATCTCTAGTGCCCCTCGCATTCCTGAACCCAAATTGTGTTTCGCTAATATTTTGTTCCAACTTTCTTTAGATTTATTGATGGATAATCATCAGAAATATCTTAAAACTATGACTCATTTGCATTGGTCTTTTTCAGTAATGCAACAAATGTTGCCACAACCGAGTCTCTGGGAACAACCCCTGTGTTATAGATTGTATTATATAAGTCTAAAAGTACTCCTATTTGTTCTTCTTTAATGAGTTTAATTGTTGGTATTTATTTCATCGAGGCCTTGTCGTTTTTCGTCGATCTTATCGCGTTCATAACCTCTTCCTTTGTTATGTAAGCACCACTTTCTTGATCCTAGCCTTCTTCGCCTCCATGTTGCCTCCCGTCTTCAAACAGTTCTTGGGTATATTCCTTTCATCTGTCCAGTTTTCTTTTTTTGTCAGGGATTATTTTGCCAATTTTATCCACAGTGGTATTACTTCTGCTCTTCTGCTTTCTCTTTTTACCATTCCATCCTAGTACATTTATCTCTAAGTGTATCTTTCTATATGTGTTCTGGTCTTTAGTTTTATGCAGTCTCCTTTATTCCGTTAATTGTATATCTCGTCTGTCATCAACGGTTTGCTCTTACTATTAATTTTGGTATTCTCCAATTGTTTTTAAGATCTTCCCACTTTTGTATTGCTACCTTCGTTAGGGTTTGCGTTATTTTGCTTAGTTCGTAGTTGATTCTTTCCGCTAGTTGTCTTTCACCTTTGTGTCTTGTAGTTGTGATATGACTTTTTTTCACAATTACAATAAAAATGGTATTTATTTTTTCAAGGTAAAAAACGTGTAGTAAAGAAATATTTCTACAAATGCAGACATGGACTGTAATAAGTCTCAAACAATTATTTCATATTGTTGTCACTATGCGCTGTCAAATTGATTCTTAAGCTTAAGGAAGTTGTTGAAGTGCGAAGAATGTCAAATTTCTGAAATGAGACTTAAATTGAAAATATGTCATTTTATTTGTCAAAATTGTCAGGTCAGTTGTGAAAAATGTAATTTAATCTGTCGAATATGTTTTAAATTATGTAAAATACCATTGCAACAATCAAACTAATTTTAGTTGTAAAAATATAATTATAACTGTCAAAAAGGTCTTTAATTTTTTTAAATGTCTCTTCAATTGCATCTGTCAAAAATGCCATTTTATACTGTAGCGCACCCCAAGATAACAAATTGTAGCGCGACGCACCTCTTCTGTTTTAACATAACAGATTCTGATGTAACTTCTCTCAAAGTTAAGATCTATCTTGTGGCGTGTCGCACCACCTCGATTATAAGATAAGGAAGTGAGATGTAGCTTGATTTTCAGATAGAAAATTCATAAGGAGAAAGTGCACCTCGCCACACTTTGCTTTCTTGTTAAGAAGGAGGTGCGCCGCGCCACAAATTGTTTTATCGGAAATGAGGTGGTACACCACGCCACAACTTGTTAGCTTGGTAAAGTGAGGTGCGCAGCAAAATGTTATCTTGAAAACAATAACTTGAGAAGTGACCCACCACTTCATTTCCAAACTAACAAATTGTCGCGTGGAGCACCTCTTCAGATTTAAAATAACGAAATCTGATGTAGCTCTCTCTTGAAGATTAAAACTTGTGGCGTAGCGCACATCCTGAAGATAAAAAATGGATAAGGTAGAAATGCGCCACGCCACACTTTGTTGTGTTAGAACGGACGAGTTGCGCCACCTCAGGAAATTATCTTTCTGAAAAGAGGGGACGTGCCACGCCACAACGTTTTTCCTTGGAGAGTAGATGGCGCACCACGCCTCAGTCAATTAGCTTCAAGAAAACAATTTAATGAATTTTAATGTAGTTCCCTTTTCAAAATAACTTGTGGGGTTCTAAGGTAATGAATTGCGGTGTACCTTTATTTACAAAATAAAAAATAATAAAGAGTTTTATGTGGATGAAATTATGATTAATAGACAAAAACAACAGTTCTTTAACTGTTGAAACCATCATTTTATTGATCAAAAATATTAATTTCACTGTAGAAATGTTTTTAACCGTTTAAAATGTTACTATAAGAGTCAAAAAGTCATTTTATTAGACAAAAATTTCATTGTAATTGTTAGAATTGTAATTTTATCAAAAATGCATAGAATTATCTAAAATATATTTTCAACTGACACAAATTAGATTACATTTATCTGTAAAAATGTATTTGATTTAACAAATATATTTTTAACTGTCTAATACGTCGTTGTAGCAAAGAAAACCTAAATTTTATTTCTCAAAATGCGCTGTAAAAATTTTTAATTTAATTTGTTAAAAATGTAATTTTCTATTTCGAAAATGCCTTTAATTTCTAAATATAAGACGTCACTTTAATTAACAAAAATAACATTGTAACTGTTATTTTATTAAACTGTCTAAAATGTCATTGCAATTGTCAAAAGTGTTATTTTATTTGTCAAAATATTATTTCGGCAGTCAAATATGTTATTTGAACAGTCAAATATATTATATAATATTTTAGCCATGAAAAAAGTAATTTCCTCTACCGAAAATTATCATTTTAAGTTATCATATTTTTTCAAGAGTACATTGTATCCAATCAATGTCGGTAATTACATTTAAGAATAAAAAATTGTAACAGTTATTTAATAACGGTTTCTCGTATTTATCAATCACTAATTTGATTAACAAATATTAAAATATAATGATATTGAATTTAATTTACTCCCCCCCTCCTGTAAATGGAAATGAATATCAGAAACGAATTTCCATAACATATTTCGGTCCAGTCTCTGAGTCATCAAAGTTTCGTTTAAATGAAAAAATAAATTGTCAAACATCCTATTCAACAATAAAGTTCGGTTCGATAAACTTAACGGGTCAGGAGTATATAAAACTATTGTGAGCAAGCAGGTTGTGATGAATTCTACATCGAATAGAAATTTCGATGAAAGATTTAAAAAACATGAAAGTGAGTATAGATTAGAATATAATAAATCTGAAATAGCATGACATGCACGGATAATACTCATGTTTTTCCCGACATCAAAAATATCTACATTTAATATAACTGCAATAAAAGCATGCAGCTTAATACCCTAGAGTCCCTGAAATGTATCAAAAGTAAGTCTTAATAATCAAATAAATATTTACCATTCATATCTCTATCCATTTTCAAAAATTTTAAGTTAAATTGTTGAAGATAAAAATAAAAGTATGCTTATTTTGGAGTAGTGTTTGCGACATAATAAACACTACTCCAAAATAAGTATACTTTTATTTTAATCTACAACAATTTACCATTCAACATTATTCAATGCTTTTTAATGGCTCTAATTATTAAGGATCCCCAAGTGCCTAGGTAGATCCTCTCGCCGCTCTATTCTGCTTCCCCCTCCCCCCTCTCACATTATTAGTCTAAGGTTGTAAGAGCAGTCATTCTTGTAGTTTGAAAATTGTCGAACAGACCGAAACTATAGTCACTGAAAACCAGTGAACAATAAATATGTAGTCAAAACTCTATATTTTGTATATAGGTGTAATATATATATATCAGATATGTATATTTCAACTCCTTAATCACAATGATTGATTGAGTACAAATTTCTATCAGCTAAACAGTTAATTTCTTGAAAAAATTTTGATTGGATTTTGTCGAGATTTTATAAGAATTTGATTAACCTTTATTTTTTTCAATAATGCATACAATAAGGGCATTTAGGAATACAAAATTGCGACTGCAAATTCGACGTTGTGCAGCACAAGCGGGGACGCGAAGCGCCCCCGTACGTTCTGCGCAGTTGAATCTGTAGTCGCAATTTTGCATTCCTAAATGCAAGTAGCCGCAATGAATATTTAATTAGGTGTTATTTTCATAAATCAAAACAAACTAAACATAATTTTTTTATATATACAGGGAGGTGGAAAAGTATGGAACAAATTCGAAATTTCGGAAAATTCTTTTATTTTTTAAAAACCCTCGGAGACGTAATTTTTTGCGCAAAAAGATTAAATTTTTTATCCTCTTTCAAAAGATACTTCGCAAGTTAAGGGTTTCCATTTAATATTTAATAATGGGCTAGCGACGAGGGGGTAGAGATAACATATTTTTGATAGTGAATTTGATTTTCTCCCTTTCAAATAAATTTGACGTGCCCGAGGATTTTCTAAAAAAATGTGTGCTTTCTGAGATTTCGAATTTGTTTCATACTTTTGCACCACCGTGTATATACTTTCTCCCCTAATGGTAAATCCTGCCCTGAAGTTATATATCGATAAATATATTGATTTAAACTAATTTATTATATAAAATGTACTTGTAATTGTGTTTAAAATCATCAATTGGTTATTATTATCAAAAATCAAGAGATTATTTTAAGTGGCGCACAATGTATATATTTTCAGCAAATTGTCGCTTAAAGCATCGTATTCCAACAATTAATTCTGTTCACTTATTACACTCGCAACAGTCATTAAAGAAGATATATTCACTCACTTTGTTCGTTAACAAATGATCAAATTTGCCAACATATAGAATTCATTCGAACTACTTCCACCTTAATGGCGAACTTAATAAATTATGTCTGCCTCGTCTATAATAACGGAAATGAAACTTGCAAATTACTTTTTAATTGCATACTTTTTATTTTATGAAGACAAAAAGGTGGAATTATTAGTTATTATTAAAGTTAGCATGGAATTTTCTTGGAAAAAGTGAATGTGTTCATTTATATAAAGTGGGCGTAATGTCATTAGGAGTGAACATACTATTAAAGAAATTGCAATGTTTATAATTGAATCGGTCATTTCAAATAACTCATCAGTCTGAGGTTTTCTTGCATTATTTATGCCGTTTCTTAAGTCATTGTTTCAATTATACCTAAACCACTATTTATGGTAAATTATTGCTTACAATTTCACAAATTAAGGCCAAAGAATATCTGGTTCAGGGAATTTTCATACGACAGGAATATAATGAGTCATATATTTTACCTAAAAATACCTTATATTTCATTCTAATAACCTTAAATAGAAGCTATTATTTTGTAATGACTTTAAATTAGTAGAAAAACATCAATTTTCTCATAGAATTATATTATTGGTACTTTTCAAGAATTTTTATGATTTCTCAAAATAATTCATGAATAAACTATATATTATCAGGATTTACATTTATAAATTTTTATGTTTTTACAAAATTAGGCAATTTTTGTAGGTTCTTAAAAAAATCCTTAATAATTATCAATTTAATTAAGGATTTTCATAAATTTTCCTGAAATTGTCAAATTGAATTATCATTATATTTCATTACATTTCACAATACATTGTTAATTTAAATATATATTTATAAAATTTATCTAAATTTTGTTTAACATGTTATTTAATGCTAATGAAACTTGCATAAATTCCACATAAATTGTTAGGTTTCCTTAAATTTTATGTTCATAGGACTCAATTTAATATTTCTCAAATTCTTAGAAAACTCAAAAACTTTGGTAAGAAATCTTTGAGTTTATTGAAATACCATAAAATTTTGAATTAATAAATTCTATAACAAAATTTATCAAAATTTTGTGCAGTTTTATTGCCTTTCGTTGATATTTTATTGAATTGTGACAGAATTTCAATAAATTATTATATAATAAATAGTTAAAGTACAATTAAACTTGGTAAAAAAATTCAAAATTATGATTTAAAAAAATCATTGAATTTAACATAATCTGTTTTGAAAGCCTTAAACAATTATAAAGTATGCATGTATTTGATATCAAATGATGAATTTATTTTTGTTAAAACCAAATTGATTTCTTGTAATTTCTCAAATTTTCATGTTAAGATAGGTTCATATAAATATTCTTACTCAAAATGGTCCGCCTGCAAACCGCCAAAGTTTGTTACGACCAATATCACCGCCCTGTACAGAAAATCGTTAAGAATATTTGAAAAATCAATTAAAATTACCAAATTTAATTGAAAATAATCACAGATCTCTTCATCAGTCATCATTAAAAGAAGAATGAAGTACATTACATTTTTTAGAAATAATAAAATCATTAAATTTGTTTACTGAAATGTATGGATTATGAATAATATCAAAGAAAATGTAGTAACAAAGTTGAATTTGAATATTTTTAAAATGATTGAATATCAAAATATTCGTTTAAACCATAAAAACTATTCAAAATTATCAAAATATGCTCAAAGTCGGTCATTAAAATGTAAAAGTTTCGACAGAAATTCAACGATTCTTTATAAAATTTAAATATTTTTCAATAAAATACTTTTATGTTTAATACTGTCGAATAAGTTATTGTTTTATTGAAATAAAATAAAATTTGCTTCAACTTGAACTATTGTTTAATGAAATGCAATATTTTCTTATTTAAATTCAACTATGTTAACTTAAAATACGCCATTCTGTTCAAATTCCGATCGAAATTAAAAGAATTTTCGTTGAATTTAACATTTCTGTTAAAATTGATCAATTTTAAATAAAAACATATGTTTCCTAAACATCATTGTTAATAAAACTTTAAGTTTTTATTGAAAGTTTAAACATTTTTCGTTAAAATTTATCTACACTCCATCGTTTCAGTGATTTCTGTACTGCAATTCAAACATTTTGTGTCGATAACCCTGAGCTTTCAAGGATTTCTTAAGAAAATTACGAATTTTTCAGAAATTTACTTTTATGTTTTTCATGAAAACAACATTTAAAAAAATAAAAAATCCAACTTTTTCAAGAATATGCTTTTTGAAAATCCTAAAATGCATTTTCTAAATAATTTTAATTTGAACATTTAAGTTTAAAAAAAAATGAAGGCCTTTCCAGGCTTTATTTAAGAATACTGATAATTTTGTATGAATTCTTCTTTTGGTGCCTATCCGTTTCGAATGTTGGCGATCATCATAGCTATCTTTATTTTATCTGCTGTAGCGCGGAATAGGAACACCGTTGTTGTGTTGAACCATGTGCGCAGATTCTTCAGCCAGGAGGTTCTTCTTCTTCCTGGTCCTCTTTGCCCCTCCATTTTTCCCTGTAGGATTAGCTGCAGTAACCCGTATCT
>JARJED010296412.1:0-10698 GCA_030264515.1 Sepedophilus sp. GC000190 | reverse complement strand
GTGTTACAATAGAAATCGTAGAAAGCTGAAATTTGGTACACAGTTAGCCCTTAACCCAAAGGTGTGCACGAATATGTTTCAATCCTGGAAATCCTTCAGGATCAAGCATTATTTAAGCGTAAATGTAGACTTATGCAACCAACTGCACATACCTGTCAGTGTCATGTTAGTGTGAATTAAATAAGCCAGCCGTTGATTTTTCAAAGGGGAATGCCTGCTAGTATGTTATATATTTAAACAATCGGTGAAAAAAATATATGTTCAACTGGGCAGTAAAATAGATTGCCAGCCTTGGCTGATTTCCTAGCCTCGCTACGCTCGGCTACGCTCGGCTAGGAATTACCAGCCGCGGCTGTCAATCTTCTATTTTCCTGCCTTATTGAACAAAATACTATTTTATAAGAAATTTATTGATGTGCGACTGAAAATAAGTAAAATCCACATTTATAATGTATACAAACAATATGCTACAATGTGTTCTTGATTAAAGATAACTTGTAGCAACTTGCCCCCATCATTATTCGAACATTAAATAACAAACGCATAATTATGTAATAACATTGAAAAACAAATTAGTAGTTTATTATTATTTGCAACAAATTATTTAATAATTACTTTAATTCAATATATATTCTATCAATTCGCATTTTATGAAGAGTCCATAATACATTTTGCTAACTGACGCATTTAGGATTAGATATACAGGAATTTACTTCGTTCATATCCTTTAGACCTGCTCGAGAGCTTTCATTTGATACCAAACATGCCATATAAAGCATCATTTTGAACGCCTAAAACATGTAAATTAAATATTATAAATTTAATATTTTTTCAAAAAAATTGCCGGTTTGAACAAATATCCAAGATGGCGGATTTTTGGTGGCGGCCATCTTTAATCTATAATCGCGAATAACTCGCGACATTTTCGACATAACCGTATCGTGTTTGAGCTCAAACAGCAGCAATATTTTGGGGCCATCCGTTTATTGGGCGACCATTTAAAAATGCGGTGTGGCATTTTTATTAAAATCGTTATTTCCAATATAATTAAGAAATGCGACACGTTGGCTATGATTTCTTAAGGTTTTCGTCTGCATTATGATTGCATTGAATATTTACGTCCATATATTATTTTAGACGCTACTATATCGTGTTTGGCCTGAAACGATTGGAAATTTTTGGAACATTATTAAGCCACTTAAAAATGTAATGTTACATTTTTATGCAATGTTGCCATTTTTGATGTCATTGCGGAATATGACGTGCAGAGTGTAAATTAACCTAAATTTCAGTAGCATTGTAATTCCACTCGATATTATTGTCCAATATGTTGCAGTTCAAAATTTAGCAGCTTCGCATTTTTCTCGTTTTTGGAAGTATGTCCTGTTTGGACTCAAACTATTGGAAGTTTTTTAGCAATATGTACATTATTCTAAAAATGGCGATATTGTTAATTAATTTGCACTTTTTTTGTCAGATCCACGATAGAAAACAACATTTAGGTTTGGAATATTTATCAAATTTCATTTCAATTTTGTCAACAATCGTTCAATTTTCATAAAATTAATTTATTTTTCTGCTATATCTGAGTAAGTCTTAGTAATGAAATTCTGACTTATTTTCATTTAAAATGTTGTATATTTTTAATTATATAATGTGATTACTAATTATAACTTTCATCAACAATATGTAGCTACCAGCATAGCATTAACACAATTTGTTTTCACTTTTTAGAAACCCAATCAAAAACACGCAACAATGCGTCCAGTGTGAACATTGCGACAAATTTTTCAAGTCCATGCCCAACCTACAACGCCATAAGTTGGCCAAGCATTTGGGACAACGCTACCAATGCAAACTGTGCGGCAAAGACTTCCACGCACCCGACTACCTCAAGTACCACATGGCCGTGCACGATTCTGGAGAGCTCAAATGCAACATATGCTTCAAACAACTATCAAACAAAAAAATCTTGAAGCAACACATGACCATGCACTCCGACAATAGACTAAAGTTCACTTGCACAATTTGCAATAGAATTTTGTACGACAAAAAAAGCAGCTACATGCGCCATATGATGACTCACATCAACGATAAGCCTTTCATTTGTAATGATTGTGGAAAATCGTTTGTTTCTAAAGCGGGGCTTATGAAGCATGAAAAAGTGCACGCTCAAGAGAAGCCATACGCGTGCCACTTATGTCCAAAAGCCTTTGCGCAAAGTTCAACGAGAGAAAGGCATTTTTTACAGTGTCACTCAGGTGAAAGAGTTTATAAATGTCTAACGTGTGAGGAGGTTTTTGTAACTGAACAGAAGTTGTTGGAACATTCCAGAACTCATCACAGTTAATAATTATTAATAATTTGTAACGCTCCATATTTACTTCAAGGCATTTTTGTTTAAATTCAAAGCGTTACAGAGTCGCGCCAACGGGATACCAACTTGTACGCGCGTAAAACGCGCAAGTTGGTGTTATGTTGCGCAATGTGAAAATTGGAGGCACCAAACGACTTTCCCCTACTCGGCATCTACCAAAGCGGTGCGCGCAGGTGCGCGCGCACCGGCCACAAGGTGGGAGTCGTTTGGAGCAAAATATAGCTGAGAGACGCGATTTTACACAGTTCCGTTCTGGAAGCGGAGGACTCAAGTGGTCTCAACCCTAGAGCGAAGCTGGCTTGAGATAAACAGTTCAGTTCAGGAACCGAGGTCTCCTGATGGACTAAACTTAATTGTAGAATAGTTCTGTACTAGAGTCGAGGTCTCAACGTGGCCTCAAATCTAGAACTGAACTTGAAAATAGAGGGAATGAATTTTGGATTTATTAATATCACTGAAGATGACTAATTTAAGGTTTTGTTAAAGAAAGATTTTATTAATGATTATAATTTGATTATATTAGAATATATGTATTAAATAATTAAACCCCATGTGTCTAATTTATAACACCTACCACCTTCTTATCTGATTCGTCCCATGAACCAAACCCGGTGTTTCGATAACAAGATGCTTTCCGGGGATCAGGCCTCAATGCGCAGACGCACCACGGTTGAAAGCGTTACAAATAAAATGAAAGTGTTCTTTATTAGTTTATGCTTTGATGATAATTAAAATTATACAAATTATTCAATAAATTTATTGGTCAAGATTTTTAGATCTTCCACTAACTCATGTTTTTTGACTAACAATGGTCCTATCACAAATCAATTAGATTATAATTCAAAAATATTTATTTTATAACAAATTTATTGATTTTCGACTCAGAACAAATAAATTAAACATTTATAATGCATACAAAACATATGCTAGAATGTATTCTCAATTTAGGATAACACTGCAGCAACTTGCTTCCATCATTACTCGAACATTAAATATCAAACGCATAATTATGTAATAAAATTGCAAAACAAACTAGAATTTTATTATTATTTACGACAAATTATTTAATAATTTCTTGATTTTAATATATACTTTCTATCAACTCGCATTTTATGAAGAGCCTATATTACATTTTGCTAACTGACGCATTTAGGATTAGATTTACATGAATCTACTTGTTGCTATCGTTTAGCCCTGCTCGAGAGCTTTCATTTGATACCAAGCATGCCATATATAGCATCACTTTGAATGCCTGAAATATGTAAATTAAATATTATAAATAAAATAAGTTTTCAAAAAGATGGCCGATTTAAACAAAAATCCAAGATGGCGGATTTGTTTGTGGCGGCCATCTTTAATTTAAAATCGCGAATAACTCGCGACATTTTTGACGTATCCGCATCGTGTTTGGGCTCGAACTGCAGTATTTTTTTGGGGCCATCCGTTTACTGGGCGAACATTAAAAAATGCGGTGTTGCATTAATATAAATGTGATTACTAATTATAACTTTCATCAACAATTTGCAGCTCCCAGCATAGCATTAACACGGTTTATTATTATTTTTTAGAAAACTAATCAAAAGCAAGCAACAATGTTTTCAGTGTGAGCATTGCGACAAAAGTTTCAAATCCATGTTCAACCTACAACGCCATATTTTATCCAAGCATTCTGGACAACGGTACAAATGCGAAGTGTGTGACAAAGACTTCCACGCACCCGACTACCTCAAGCTTCACATGGCCGTGCACGATTCTAAAGAGTTCAAATGCAACATTTGCTTCAAACTACTATCAACCTCAAAAATATTGAAGCAACACATGAACACTCACTCCGACAAGAGGCGAAAGTTCACTTGTAGAATTTGCAATAAAGTTTTTTACGACAGAGAAAGCAGCTACATGCGCCATGTGATGACTCACAACAACAATAAGCCTTACATTTGTAATTATTGTGGAAAATCGTTTGGTAGAAATGATGAGCTTAAGATGCATCAAAGAGTGCACACTCAAGAGAAGCCGTTCACATGCCACTTATGTCCAAAAGCTTTTGTGCATAAGTCAGCGAGAAAAAGGCATTTAGAGTCTCATTCAGGTGAAAAATCTTATAAATGTCTAATGTGTGGGAAGATGTTTTTAACTAAAGAGAAGTTGTTGGAACATTCCAGAAAACACAGTTAATAATTATTAATAATTAAATGAAAGTGTTCTTTATTAATTTATGCTTTGAGCAATAATTAAAATTATGAAAATTTTTTTTTTTTGTAAAGCTTTTTTTTGACCCAAAGCAATTTTTTTAGATCATCCAGATACTCATGTTTCTTGACTTACAAAGGTCCTATCACAAATCAATCAGAACATAAGTGAAAAAATATTTTTAATAACAAATTTACTGATTTGCGACTGACAACAAATAAATTCTAAAATGCATATGTTCTCGATTTACGATAACATTGTAGCAACTTGCTCCCATCATTACTGGAACATTAAATAACAAACCCATAATTATGTAATTAAATTGCGAAGCAAATTAGTGATTTGTTATAATTTACAACAATTGATTTAATAAATACTTGATTTCAATATATAATTTCTATCAATTTGCATTTTATGAAAATACGATATTACATTTTGCTAAGCGGCGTATTTAGGATTACATCTACATAAATCTACTTACTAATATCTTATAGCTTTGCCCGAGAGCTTTCATTTGATACCAAACATGCCATATGTAGCATCATATTTAATACCTGAAACATGTAAATTAAATATTATAAATAAAATAATTTTTCAAAAAAAATGCCGGTTTAAATAAAAATCCAATATGGCGGATTTTTCGTGGCGGCCATCTTTAATTTAAAATCGCTAATAACTCGCGACATTTTTGACGTAAACCTGTCGTGTTTGTACTCAAATTGCAGCATTTTTTTGGGGCCATCCGTTTATTGAACGTCCGTTTAAAAATGTGATGTTGCATTTTTATTCAATTTGCAATTTCTAATATAATTAAAAAAATTTGGCGCGTTTAAGATATTTTTTTAGTAGGTTTTTACTTGCATTACGATAATACTTAATACTTACGTCAATATACATCATTTCAAAATTTTGCAACGTTGCATTTTTTATTAAATTTCTTGTTTTTCGTCGCAGATACGTCATGTTTGGGCTCAAACGATTGGAAATTATTGTAGCTTTTTGTAAATTATTTCGCCATTTAAAAATGCGGTGTTGCATTTTTATGCAATGTTGCCATTTTTAGTTTCCTAAACTAGCAGAGATTTTTTTTTCTAAATTTCAGTTGTATTATGATCCTGCTCGATATTTTCGGTAATATATTGCAAGGCAAAATTTTGCAACGTCACATTTAAAAAAAAATTTTTTTTCGGCGTAGCTATATCGTGTTTAGGCTCAAACTATTGGAAAACTTTTGGGCTATCTGCAAGTTATCTAGCCATATTAATGCAATGTCGCCAGTTTTAACAAAGTTTCATTAAACATTGTACGAATTTCAATAAGAAGAATATACATTATTTTACTAATATATTTATTATTACAGATCCTCACGTCTTCCATGTAACGTTTGTGGCAAACTACTCAAAAACGAGTTACAAATGTCACAGCACAAAGCTCGCATTCACGGCAAGCACGTTCCAGCTGAATGCGATATTTGCGGCAACAAATACAAGAACAAATTTCGTCTTCGCTTGCACAAAAAAACGCATATAGAAAGCGACAGCTTCAACTGCGAGCTTTGCGGCAAGAATTTCAAATTCTTGCGCTACTTGCAACGCCATAAGGTCGCCAAACATATGGGAAAACGCTACAAATGCCAGTATTGCGATAAAGACTTTCACGCACCCGACTACCTAAGGCTGCACATGGCGCAACACGATACAGGCGAAGAGTACAAATGTGAAGTGTGCTGCAAGATAATGGCAAACATGAAGACTCTGAAGCGACACATGAACACGCACGCTGAAAACAGGGAAAGGTTCACGTGCACGATTTGCAAGAAGGATATTTATATGAGCAGCTACAAGAGTCATATGATGACGCACAATGATGAGAGACCGTTTGGTTGTAATTATTGCGATAAATCGTTTGTTAGGAAAGAAGAGATGAAGGTGCATGAAAGAGTGCACACTAAAGAGAAGCCTTATGTGTGTCATATTTGCGAAAAATCCTTTTCGCAGCGGACATCTTTGACTAAGCATCTGAAGTATCATGCTAATGATAGGGCGTTTCAGTGTATTTCTTGCGAAAAGGCCTTTGTTACTAAATCGAATTTGCTGGAACATTCTAAAATACATGCTAAAGCAAATACCTAATTTTTGTATTGATCAATTACATTTCTTAGGTTTATGAAACCACATATGTTCTTATAAATTATATTAATAAAATAAAAATATTTTTTAATTTTTCTAAATGGTTTTTATTTTTATTAGTTGTTTTGGTCATTAACAATCAACGCTTTCATCAATAATTTCGAGTTACCATTGATAAAAGTAACAAGAAACCTGCACACACACCTCTAGCGCTCATAGAAGGCTATGCAAGAAATTAATAAAAAAAATTGCAAAAAGAAAAATTCATTCATTAAAAATTTATTTTTTATTTATAATAATTAATATATATAGATTTAATTTATTGTTAAATTTCAGATTTGCACCTGAAGTTGTTGTGTGTCAGTTCCCATGCCCAGTTTGTTACAAAATATTCCGCACGCACAAACAGCAGAAGAGTCATTTGAAGTACCATTGGGGAAAGAAACTGGCTTGTGATCATTGCGATGCAAAATTTGCATTTCGTAAGGACCTAACGATGCACCAATCCACGCACTCGAATGAGCGCCCGTATACGTGCGATGCATGCTGTGTGAGCTTCAAGCTCAAAGAAAGCTTGAAGATCCATATGCGAAAATACCATGAGGAACCCGGGTTTAGGTTAATTTGTCCTGAATGCACTAAAAATTTTATGTCGCACGCTGCCCTTCGCGAACATATCAATGCCGACCATAGAGGCATTAGACATGTTTGCTCTATATGCAATAACATTTATAAATCACGCAAAAGTCTTACAAGACATTTAAAAAATCATTACAAAACTAATGAATAATTTTACAAGCTTTTAACTTTCAGTCAAAGGCATAATAATAATATAATTTTGCAGAAACCAGAAAATTCATGAAAACATCATAAAAATCATTAATCTATATATTGAAAACTTCTTAAAACTCATTAAAAATCATTACCAGTTATTGAGAAATCTATTAAAAATTATTGAGTTGCAGTTTTTAATTAATTAATTGGTACAACTATTTCGTTACATCGTATGTCACTAAATGTAAAAGTAGTAAAAAAAAATTTAATGATATATTCAGTTGCTTAAAATTCCAACAAATATATTAATTTAAAGCAATGTTTATTAAATATTCTTCGCCCATCATATTTTATTTAAATACAAAATAACATTTTATGATTTACTGCAGTTATAGATTACTTTATATGAAAATCAACAGCTGTATGTTGTAGCCCAGCTCAAAAGCTTTTTTTTGATACCAAACATGTCATATTTTGCTTGTTTTATAGTGCTTCAAAAATGAAATTAAAGACTAAATTATAAAAAAAAAATGCATTTTGGATTCTGTTTTTACAAAATCCAAAATGGCGGATTTTCTAGCAATATGGCGGTTTTTTTGTTTGTTGAATACGGCCATTTTGAATTTAATATCTTGAATAACTCGCGTGTTTCTTAACGCAACCATACCGTGTTTGGGTTCAAACTGCTACACATTTTCGCGGCAATCTGTTTATTAAGCAATTGTTTTAAATGCGGTGTTGCCATTTTATGAAAATTAATATTCTTTTACATTTACATAAAAACAAAGGAGAGTAGAGTGTTAATTATTTTGAAATCGTGCTTAGGATGTTAATCAAATGCAGTAATATAAATACAACGTTCCAAAAAAAGTGCGACGTTGCCATTTTTAGTTTTAATGCAAATATAGCATGTTGGGTATCTAATTTAATGATTTTTCGTATAGATTACGATGTTGATAAAAATATGTGATAATGTGGTGTTGTCAAATTTTGCAATGTTACCTTTTTTGTTTTCTGGCACAGCCTTAGCGTGCATAGGCTTAAACTGATGCATTTTTAAGCAAGCTCTATTAAAACGATTGTCAAAAAGCGGTGTTGCCATTTTTAGGTATAATAATTTTTTTTGCGTCCCTATACAAAAAATTGACTCACTTTTCTTAAATTTCTGTTCTGTGCAACATTAATTAAATATAGCACGCCTAGAACGTGCAACGCTACAAAAAAATGCGACGTTGCCATTTTTCATTTATTAGAAATATGGCATATCTAATTGAATGATACTTTGTTTATGTTATGAATTTAATCGACAATTTTGAAAGTACAGTGTTGCCAAATTTTTCACTATTGCAATTTTACGTTTCCTTGAAAAAATTACTTAATTTTTATTACAATTTGATTTTGAATAATAAATTAGTATTTAATGTTCTCTTAATCCAACTCCGCTTTGATGGCAACGTTACAAATTTCATTTTCAATCAGAAATATGGCATGTAGAGTATCAGTAGATACACAGTGCGGGTTCTAGCGCACTTTCCTCCTGTAAAATTCGTATGCTGGGAAATCGCTACTTTCTGAGTCAGATGACCTCGGATGACCCCGGATGGCGGAAAATCAGTACCAGTTATTGATAAATCTACTAAAAATTATTGAGTTGAAAATGGTTGAAATCCATAGAAAAAGTATTTAAAATTTATTAAAAAACTATTGAAAATTGTTATAATCAACTGAAAAATATTAAAAACTTTTCAAAAAAGTTTATATTTTTAAAAACTCATTATAATTAATCGATTTTTTTTCAAAAATTAAATAAAATTCATTAAAAACTCGTGGTAAATCAATAAAATTTATTAAAAATCATTGCTATTCTTTGCAAAATCATTGAAAATATGATTCTATTAACAACCATGGTATTTTGGTATATGCTAAAATATTCTACTATAGAAAAATCTAGAATATTCTAGTTAATATGAGTTGTTTGGAATCAAATGATAGCCAGTTGGAAGTGGATTGTGATCCTACTAACAACCATGGTTTTTAGTATATGCCAGAATATTCTATATCATACTATATTCTAAAATATTCCACTTATACAGGTTGTTGGGTATCAAATGATAGCTGGTTGGTCATAGATTAGGATTCGTTTAACAACCGTGGTATTTAGGTGTATGCCAGAATATTATATCATCGAGTAATCTAGAATATTTTATGAAATATTGGTTGATTGATATCAAATGATAGGCAGTAACACGTAGATTATGATTCTATTAACAACCATGGTGTATTGGTATATTCTAGAATATTCTATCATAGAATAATCTAGAATATTTCAATAAATATTGGTTGTTGTGTATCAAATGATAACTAGTTGAGCTCAGATGAAACTTTTATAACTATGATATTTTGGTACCTACTAGAATATTATATCATAGAATAATCTAGAATATTCTAGTAAATATGGATTTTTTTGTATGAAATAATAGCTATTTGGACGTTGATGACAATTTTACTAACAACCATGATAGTTTAGTGTCTTCCAGAATATTCTATCATAGAATAATCTAGAATATTCCAATAAATATGGGTTGTTGGGTATCAAATGATACCTAGTTGAGCTCAGAATAAACTTTTATAACAACTGTGATATTTTGGTACCTACTAGAATATTATATCATAGAATAATCTAGAATATTCTAGTAAATATGGATTTTTTGGGTATCAAATGATAGCTATTTGGACGTAGATGACAATTTTACTATAAACCATGATAGTTTAGTGTCTTCCAGAATATTCTATCATATAATAATTTAGAATATTTTATGAAATATTGGTTGTTTGATATCAAATGATAGCTAGTAACTCGTACATTATGATTCTATTAACAACCATGGTATATTGGTATATTCTATAATGTTATGTCATAGACTAATCTATAATATTCCAATAAATATGGGTTGTTTGGTATCAAATGATAGCCATTTGGACGTAGATGAAAATTTTAGTTACAACTATGAAATTTTTGTCCCTACTAGTGTATTATATCATAGAATAATCTAGAATATTCTAGTAATAATGGATTTTTGAGAATCAAATGATAGCTATTTGGACGTAGATGACAATTTTACTAACAACCATGATAGTTGAGTGTCTTACAGAATATTCTATCATAGAATAATCTAGAACTAATATTCTAATACAGCTGGGTTTTTGGATATCAAATGATGGCTA
>JARJED010296335.1:0-10187 GCA_030264515.1 Sepedophilus sp. GC000190 | reverse complement strand
TAAAAATCGTCAGAAAATTTCTAAAAACACGTAATTTTGATAATGACTATTGGGCTGCGTCCTTCTCTTGTTCGCCTACTGATACAATAGAAGGGCGCAGCCCGAGAGTTATTATAAAAATTTAAATCTGCCCTTCATATAATCATTTAATTTATAAAAGAAACAATTGTTATTCATTTTTGCTATAGCTATCGGGCTGCGCCCTTCCCTTTTCCGTCTAATAATACAATTTTTTGTTTCTTTTTTTCTTTAAACAAAAGATGCAGCCCACTGCTACACATCTAAACGTATGTAATCACATCTACTGAATCCACAAATAAAAATCGCAGGTCCCTAAGTTTAGCTGTTTTCGAGATCATGACATTTTATTGACTCTATTTTCATATTTCAGGAACAATAGAATAATTTCAAAACGAGCAAAGCTAGTAACGTGCGGATTGAAAATTTGGATTCATCAGATGCGATTTCATATGATAAAATGTATCGCGATGCACTTAAAATTTTATCCTTTTTTGAAAAAACAAAATTAGTAGGCTAAGTCCTTTGTTCTTTTTTTGAAACAAAAGATTCAGCCCACTGCGACACATCTAGACATATGTAATCACATGTACTGAATCTTGCCATCAAAGTGTGTGGTGCATTGCTCAACAAAGTTGTTGATAGGTCAGTTTTCTTTAATTGTACTGTGGATCGAGTGAATTACCTAGAAATTCTTCGTGAAGACGAAGCTTAAAGAACAGCTCTGCGAACTTAGCTCTGGTTGAAAGTTGTGGCACTACCACTTCCACAAAGCATTTCTAGTTAATTCGCGCTATCCACAGTACCATTCAAGAAAACTGGCATGATAACACCTTTGCTGGACCTATCATCCCACACTGTGATGGCAGACTGGTTCAGTTGAGAAATGATGGTAATATGAGGATTGTCAGATGCACAGTACATGCAGTTGTGCCTGACCAAATGGGGAAACAACAAACTGTAAGGCTATTTTTGCCCTCCTCTGTATATTTGGATGTATTAAATGATTGTGTTTATTTTGAAAAATGTTTTCACATGAAAAGAATGTGCATTATTAATAATAACAATAATCATAATATATCAACATTGATATTATTGTGGTTCTGCCAAAATAAATTACATCCCCCGAGGCACGCAATATTCGCAGCCAATTATCATCAATTAAAGAGATCTTCTAACAACAGCAAAAGAAAAAACAACAGAAAGAAAAACACTTCACTCCCCATTTCATCCGTTCATTCATTATTATATCCCACGTAATTATTTCCTCCCTCTCTCTCGCTTCTTTCATTTCCCTAAGAACGGGGGGCGGGTGCCTCGGCATAAGAGTGCAAAGCCCCATAAAGACCTCCCGGGTAACCCTTGCGAGCTTTTAAGCTCGCGAGTTCTTAAGTTCACGGCGTGACCATAAAGTTTGAGCAAAAGCCCCGTGTCAGTGTGTGTGTGTGTCGTACGCTGCTGCTGCTTCTCTGCCGCCGCCACCGCCGCCAGAAGTTGATGAGGTTTTTGGGGGGCGGCTCTTTGGCGCATTTCCACCGCGCGGGCTACCCCTTATGCCTAACGTCTAATTATTCCTCCGGGGAACTTCTTACACGAATTACGTGAATTACGGTTGTAAAAATGCGAACGTTACACGCGAAATATTGCCACCCCCGGAAAAGAGGCAGCGCGATGGGGTGGCGGCGGCGGGGGCGTATTTGGAATTCCTGCCAGCTAGCTTTTGACACCCTTCCCCCCCAGCCCTCAGACATTTTTTATGGGCGCCCATCTCACCCCCGCGAAGCAGAAGGCGTATTACTCTCGCGTCTTTGCCTTTCCCCGGTTTTTCCTTAATTATCATTTTAATTACAGCGCATGGTTTACACGATGAAAAAAAATATAGAACGTTTAAAACTGACTTATATAATCATGCACTAAAACAAAACGAGTTTTTTTATTATTATTATTCGTAGTAACAAGAAATTACGAATAGCTGCAGTTTCGTAAATATGTTTAAATCACATACAATCCGTGCTTAGTCTACGTGCGGCATAATACTGAACCGAAGATACATAACGAAAAAAAAATATATATCGAATGAATAAAAGAAAAGGGCAGAAATAAAAGAGCAAAAGCAAAAAGAATAAAAGTTCGCAATGAGAGAGCTCCGCACCGAAAACATACATTCACTATCACCGCGAACGCCCGAAAAATATCCGTCGAAGTGAGTTATGACCGCAATCAATCATCTCTGCGCGGCCCCGCAACAAATAACGTTTTTATTTAATACAAATATTGCAAAAAAAAATCTGGAAAGAAAAGTGGACTAATGGCGGTAGCGCCATCTATGTGTACGTGACGCTGCCAGGCTGAATTTATATGCGGTCGACCTGCCAGCGCACGGCTCCCGAGGCCCTAAATATTATCGACGGATTTTTAAGGATTGATTACTTCCACGTCTCTCCCGGTTTATACGATAAAAATGAAGTAATGGATCTCCTTTTCTGTGGTTTTGAGGTTTCAGTATTTTTCTATTTGTGAATGTAATGCGTGGCCTCAGGAGAAACTAAATTACGTATATCAGGTGAAATAAGAAATGCTTGTAATGCATTTTTACTTCACTCGGCTATTAAATGAAATACTAATTAGAAGCTGAACACATGTTTCAAGAAAACTACTAATTACTAAAAAGATTTTAAGAAAAACCAGCTGGAGGAAGGTGGGTAGCTCGCTGGTTGAGAACCTGGTGAGGTTCTTGAATCTTGATACTCTCCATTCCCCATCCAGAATCTCATATCCAAGGGGTGCATCGTAATCAGAAGCTTGTCTTCGTAAAATTGTTAAATCTGCAACAAAATATCTTGCACACTAAAAAACACAATTTTCAAAAAATCGAAAAAAAAAAATTGAAATTCTTAAAATTTTTAAGTCGAAATTTTGGAATTATCACTAACGATTTCACTTACCTTGTGGTGATTTTCATTGACAAATTTTGAAAATTGTCGAATCTACAATCGAATATGTTGCAATCAAAAAATACGATTTTCAAAAATTCTAAAAAAATATTTGCAATTGTAAAACTTTTGAAATCGAAATTTTAGTACTATCACTAACGCTTTGGCATACCTTTTGGCAAATTTCATTAATAAATTTTGAAAATTTTTGAATCTACAATCAAATATGTTGCACTAAAAAAAATTCCAAAAATATGTGCAATTGCCAAAATTTTTAAAATTTAATTTTGTTATTATCACTAACTATTTAGCTTACTTTATGGAAATTTTTATTTATAAATTCTAAAAATTATTGAATCTGCAATGAAATATGTTGCTCATAAACAATGTAAATTTAAAATAAATTAAAAACATATTTGCAGTAGTCAAAATTTTAAAAATAAACTTAAAAATATCACTAACTATTCAACTTTCACAACAATCTATAAAATTAATTTGGGTTAATTCATTTCTCTGTAGGTAAAACTACGTTAAATTATTATTCATGTAAATCTATAAAATTATTGAAATTATTATGAAATTTGTTTTATTAAAAACATCATGATTTGAAAAAAAAAATCGTAAAAAACAATTACAATTTTAAAAAATTTAAAAATGTAATTTTAGCATTATCACTAACTATTCAGCATACATTGTGAAACGTTTGGTTAATAAATTATGATAATTATCTAATCTGCAACAAAATATGTTGCACACTAAAAAGCGTAATTTAAAAAAAGTCGAAAAAAATATTTGCAATAGTCAAAATTTTGAAATCGAAATTTTTGAATTATCACTAACGATTTCAGTCACGTTGTGGTGATTTTCATTAATAAATTTTGAAAATTGTTGAATCTACAATCGAATATATAGCACTCAAGAATCACAATTTTCAAAAATTCAAAAAATAATTTGCAATTGCCAAAATTTTTAAAATGCAATTTCGTTATTATCACTAACTATTTAGCTTACTTTAAGGCAATTTTTAATTATAAATTCTAAAAAATATTGAATATGCAATCAAATATGTTGCACATAGAAAACATAATTAAAAAAAAAAAAAACATATTTGCAATTGTCAAAATTTTGAAACCGAAATTTTGGTATTATCACTAACGATTCAGCTTACCTTATGGCGATTTTAATTTAAAAAATAATAAAAATTGTTGAATCTACAATCGAATATGATTGCAATAAAAATTACCATTTTCAAAAATTCGAAAGAAATATTTACAATTGTCAAAATTTTGAAATTATAATTTTGTTATTATCACTAACTATTTAGCTTACTTTAAGGCAATTTTTATTTATACATTCTATAAATTATTGAATATGCAATCAAATATGTTGCACATAGAAAAACACAATTTAAAAAGTAAATAAAAACATATTTGCATTTGTCAAAATCTTGAAACCGAAATTTTGGTATTATCGCTAACGATGTAAGTTACCTTATGGCGATTTTCATTAAAAAAATTGAAAATTGTTGAATCTACAATCGAATATGTTGCAGTAAAAAATTACGATTCTCAAATATTTAAAAAAAAAATACAATTTTCAAAATTTTAAAAATATAATTTTGGTTTTATCACTAACTATTTAGCTTATTTTATGGCAATTTTTATTTTTAAATTCTAAAAATTATTGAATATGCTATCAAATATGTTGCACACATAGAAAAACATAATTTAAAAAAAAAGTAAAAACATATTTGCAATTGTCAAAATTTTGAAACCGAAATTTTGTTATTATCACTAACGATTTAGCTTACCTTATGGCGATTTTCGTTAATAACATTTGAATATTGTTGAATCTACAATCGAATATGTTGCAATAAAAAATTACGATTTTCAAAAATTCGAGAAAAATATTTACAATTGTCAAAATTTTGAAAATATAATTTTGTTATTATCACTAACCATTTAGCTTACTCTATGGAAATTTTTATTTATAAATTTTAAAAATTATTAAATCTGCAATCAAATATGTTGCACATAGAAAATCACAATTAAAAAAAAAACATATTTGCAGTTGTCAAAATTTTGAAACCGAAATTTTGGTATTATCACTAACTATTTAGCTTACCTTGTGGCGATTATCATTAAACAAAATTGAATATTGTTGAATCTACAATCGAAATGTTACAATAAAAAATTACGTAATGGAATTTTGTTAATAAAAATTATTAGATGTTAAATTTATTGTATTTTAAGCAATAACTACTGGACTGTGAACTTATATAACAGTTTCAGTAGACAGTAGAAGGGTGTAGCCCGGTAGGTTTTAAGTAAATCATTGAAGAAATTGTTTCATTAATATTTTTATTGTAATAATATTGCATTTCTGACAATAAATATTAGGCTGTGTTTTTTTATTGATTTTAAGATAACAGCTACCGTTCTGGGCCCTTCTAGAACATCTGCATATACTCTAGAAGGGCGCAGCCCGATAGTAACCTAGTAAATAACTCAATAGAACTATCGAATTGATGCAATTTTATTGCATTGGTGTTATTAATCATTATTAAAGAAAAAGAACATAAGTAACTCTTGCAATAATTTGTGTTAAATGCACCGACAAAGGTTCCATGATAAACACAGTACAAGCCTCATGCAGAATATCCATCAGCACATTCGATTTAAACGAAATATTTAATTCAAAACTAATCCATCACCCTTTCGGTCACATCACTACATCGATCCATCATCACTCAATTTGTCATTTAATTTAATTTTTTTTTCGCACACAGAATTTACATGAAAAATCACGCACGCAGTCGTGCCGGACATTAATTAATTCACAAATTAAGCCACACACACAGTCACACATGCAAATTGCGAGAGTTTCGTTAATTCGCCATGTAATCGCGTTAAATCCCAGTGCTGGCAACACGCGAAAATTTTAAAAATAAAAAGCACACTTCGCTTGCAATAATGATTCTTTTAAAGTTAATTAAAATTTACCCGAGCCTTGCATATTTAGCGGAGATTGAAAGTAAAAGGAGAGTGGGCAGCGAAGGAAGAACGAAATAAAAAAAAAAAAACTTTATGAATTTTTATGAGGTGTAAATTGTGTGCCGAAAATATTAATTGAGAGGAAGTGGAAAATAAAATGGAGTATGCATATTTTTGATGTGCACGGTTATGTTATGAGGAATATTACAAGAAAAGTGCTTTGTTGTTAATGCCTGGTACGGATTGCATGGATCAGATCTTTGCATTTTAACAAATAATTGAGAAATGTATGCCAGTGAGTAACATTCCTGTTAAATATTATAGATTAATTTAATGAAATTTATTATTTACTATGAAACATTTATTGTTTTTTCATTCTTCTGCATACCATTTCTAGTTTAGTGACAGCAACACACTATTGTCGGATAATACATGCACACATGACGATTATTTATTTACCTGCTGACCCGGGACCACCACCGATTGTAAATTCAAACCTGCGGGGTAGCAAAATGCAAATAAAAATAATAGAACCGCACACGCAGCGAAAGCCTCGTCGGCTAACGAACAAAATCGATGCACAAAATAATGGCAGTGAGAAATATGGACTGTGCACAATGGTATTTCCTATGGCGTGTGTGTGCAGGCGCCTTTATATACAGTCGCGAGATCTCGGCCGGTCCTTATGTCACTGTGGAGGGTTGTTATTCTGAAACCTTGATTCGGAATAATTCAGTCCGGGATTGAATTGAAGGGCCGCCGGGACCGCTTGCCAAGTGCCGGATAAGAGAACGGGGAATTGGGGGGTACAAGGGCGGGCGTATCTCGGTGGGTGGAATGGGGATTGTACAATGGGATGATAATGTCGTTGGGTATTTACTCGTCCCTTTAAATAAATATACGGATTTTTTTTCTCAATTGCATCCGGGAGTATTACGAGGCGCTACATCCAGTTGCATCATTATGATAATGTTGTCTACGACGACGACGACGACGACGGCGACGGAACTTTTGAGGGGTTGAAAGTCTGCTGGGAGCAATCAGGAATTTGTAAAGGATCGTTACTTGTTTTTACTTCTTTTATTTGGAGCTTAACAGTTCATTATCCTTTTTTTCTTTGCTCTTAATGAATGTTTTAGTCCAATGAAGACTAACAAATATCGTCAGATTTAAATCTAGTGATTTTTTTTTTCATTGAACACGTAAGAAACTTTTAAAGACGCCTGAAGTCTGTGAAACAGACATGGCTTTTGAGATATGGTGCTATAGACGACGTATGCTAAAGATATCATGAGTGGATAAAGTTAGCAATGAGGATGTCTTAGATATAATTAACAAACCACGAATTATTTGGCACACAATTAAATTAGAAGAAACAAGATGGAACAACGCATATTATAAGTTAGTAGAGGGCACGGTCGTCTATACAGGTCTGGAAACGAAGCCGAATTTCAGCGGTGGAGACTAGTACCTTTGGTGTCCAAATTTTTAATTCCGATTTACGCCACAAGTATTAGTTCGAGTTTGGAGGACATCTGCCTATTGGCTCCTGGCTGGGTCACGCAGTGAGGAGCCAATAGCGAAATGTCCTCCAAACTCGAACCAATCCTTGTGGCGTAAATCGGAATTAAAAATTTGGACAATAAGCGAGTCAGTACCCACCACTACCGTTGCTAAATCTGTATGCACGACCGTGGTAGGGGGAATCATAAGAGCAAACTGAACAAATATAGGTAGACCTAGATTAGATTATTGTTAACAAAATAGTTAATAGATGTGAGGTGTATTAGTTTCAAGGAAATCAGTAGATTTCTGAAGAATAGGGAAATATGGAGATATGTATCCAACCAGTGCTAGCACCAAGGAGAACCAGATCTTGTTTCCAGCCACCTTTGTAGAAAGCAATTACTCGTACTGTAAACACCTTTAACTATTTACAACAAGAAAAATTCAATAATTCTTTTTATCCATCAATAGCCATTACAGAAATGAAATTTCATAACGCAGCCATCTCTCCACCTCCTCCTCCTCTCCTCCACCTCCTCAAACACACCACCGGCACTCTCCATTATTAAATCCCCATAAATAATATTTACCTTTAATATTTCAGGCATTATTTGCTCCCAGTTTCGTTTTTTTTAAATGAATGACGAAACTGGAGGGACACAGAACGTAATTTCGAGGCAACCAAGCGACTTATTTCCTCTCACAAACACTCACACACACAGCCTCCCAAATAACATTAAATAAATACGTGTGTTGCTCCCGGAGAGTTGTGCAACGCCATCATCATCATAACTCAAAACGTTTTAGCTTAGCGGGGCGGCAACGGCAGATATATTAGCTGCAAACAATCAGCGGCACTTACACAATACATAAATGTATATTGTGACACGCTCACGAGCACACAATATAATAATATAACGAGTCGTAAACAGGCAAGAGCTGTAAAAGCTCTTTTGGTTAATTTCTGAGTGGTAATTACCAGTATGTAGATCTGATAATTAAATATAATATATCCACTCCAACAATCTTTAGTCAGCATTTTTCCACCACAATACGTATAACATATCGCACTACATAAATTAATTTAATGCAAAAATTAAAAAAAAAATGATTAAAATTGCTTTGTTCGGTCAAAAATGTAATTTCATGCAGTCTATGCCTAGGTTGATACGACTAGGAGTGGTAGTACTATTTCTGTCTCGTTTATTTTCACTGGAACTTCTACTTCGCCGAGTACAAGCCTCTCCCCGTCAGCCGTTGCCACCGATTTTATCCTTCCCTGTAGTAGATTGCTTACGTTCATGCTCATTAGGTTGACGCCGTGTCTTCCGAATACGTATCTGTTGGCTCCTGTGTCTAGTAGCGCGTCAATGCCCTTTTCTTTGATTGTTACTCTTATGTGTGGTCTCTCGTCTTGGGTATTTGTTGGTACTAGTGGTACCGTGATATTGTTGTTTCTAAATACTCTACTTTTATAGTAAGGTTGTTTGTTGGCCTGTCGATTGGGGAAATCGCGGTGACCAACTCTACGCGATCTCTTTAGTCGTTTCCCGAATATTGGCGACAGTTTCGTGTGGTCCTGCCCAACCTACCACATTCGAAACATTTTAGTTCTGTTGATGATTTCCTATATTGATTGTTGGTCGTGTAATCTCTGGCAAAGTGACCTTTTTGTTGCCATCGGAAGCATACGCTTTTCTGTATTCTTGTGGCCTGTCTGCTCGTCCCTGGTTGTGAGGTGTTAAGTCTGGGTGCGACATTGTTGTTATTGGAGCCCTGTCCGTAGTTGGTTCGGTCCTCGTCACCCTCGTAGTCCTTTTTTATTTTACAGCAGTCTTCTATTTTTTTTTTTTCGTTTAATTCCGGTAATGACTTTATGGCTTTCAACGCCAGTTGTTGTAATAATCTGGGTTCGGGGTTATTTTGTATTATCCTGAGTTTGTCTTTATCTTGTGCTGGTTCTATTAATGCCTAGCATGTCTGCAGTGAAAATGCTGACTTTTTCATTCCGGTTCTGTTGCCTTGCTCGAATTTGTTCCCAAATATCGTCGTTATAATGTTTGGGTATGAAGTCTCTTCCTATTGCTGCCAACAGGTCGATCTAATTGCTTATTTGGTCGCGTTTGGCTTTATACCATAGTAGTGTATGTTTCTCTGTAAATAAGTCTATTGTCGTATAGCTCTCAGTACTCGATACTCAGTACTCGCAAAATAATCGATTCTCAAAAGTACTCGAGTACCAAGTACTCTGTTCTAAAATGTACTCTATTCTGCCCCCCACTAGTTTCAATGTAAAGAAAACTTTATTTTGTATTAAAAAAAGCAATAAATAGAAATTAAGAATTAAAAATTAAAAATGAACGCTATACTGACAACCGTAATGTCTTTAAACGGGCGAGCACTTGGGGTGGGTGGGTGGGTTGCAACCAGCAATTGCATGCGTTTATCTTACAGCCATTACAAATTTTATTGCTCGTTACTCTTGAATTCATAATTCTTTTTACGTTTACATTACGCAGAAACTGGTATGGCCTTTGAGTTTGTCGTGGCAGTTGTTGATTGCATCCCACCCACCCGACCCAAACTTCTCGCCCGTTTTAAAACATTACGCTCATCACTATGGCGTTCATTTTTAATTTTTAATTCTTAATTTCTATTTATTGCATTTTTTAATACAAAATATGGTTTTCTTTATATTAAAACCAATAATTTATTCAGTTTTAAGAAAGATATGTGG
>JARJED010295587.1:0-10693 GCA_030264515.1 Sepedophilus sp. GC000190 | reverse complement strand
TTTGTGTTTCGCTTAGTTTATATTGGCTCGGCTACGCTACGCTACGCCTCGCCGATAAACCTAAGCTCAACACAAAAAAGATGACGTTCTACTCCTAGTAACATAATATACTATTTTTGACACAACTTCCACAATTGCAATATATAATTTTGACAGTGGAAATTATTTCTTGACAGTTGTAATGTCATTTATGACAGCAAAAGTTTAAATTTTGTTTTGTTTACAAAAATAGTAAATAATGTTGAATAATTGTTCAAAAATCTTAAAAATAAAAAAATCATAGGACATTTTGGATATTTTTTCAAAAATTAAATCTAGAAGAAAAAAAAACATAAATTCAAAAATTGCTTGAATGATTTTATAAACAATAAAGTTGAAGTGTCATGAACAGATTTCCTAAAATATAAAAAAAAACTTCCAAAAGCCACAATAAAAAAAAAAAAAAAACCTTTAGTTTTCCCTTTATTTGATGGTATTGTTCAGATTTTATTTTTTCTTCTAAAATAAAACCGAAAAAGGCCAAGGGTGAGTGTACAACCCCTGATATTTCTATTTTCACTATAGCATATACAATAAATTTGATGTTATATAGAGTTAGAAATGAGATATTTACCTGAAGCCAATGGAAGTGGATAGGTTGTCATTGGGCCCATATAAAAAATGATGCCATCTTCACTTTGTGGAGCGACTTCCAATCTGATTTCTGATGTTGCACACGTTTCAAACTTTTTATACATGGCATATCCATCTCCAGTAAAACCGATACCTAATATTTCACAGTGAGGTCCTTCAAATCCTTCGGGACAACTGCAGACGGATTCTTCAAGTAGAGAGCCTCCATTATAACAAATTTTGTGATCTCCCATGTTATTCTTGCATTCGCAAACCGCATTCACTATTGCTTTTATGCCGACAAAAGACGTGCGATTCGTGTAAACAACTGCAGGCTCATCTTTAATTTCAAGAGTATTCGTGCAGGACGAATCGCATTTGCTTTCAAGCATGCATTCATCAATACTGATCATAACCAACTTTGCATCCAACTCGTTTTCAATCTGAGAAACAGAAGATGATCACAATTTAATAACAGAAAAATATGTATCGACTAACCTTAGCTTTATTTTCTTCAATTTTCAAATTTAATTTTTCGGCCGAGTAATAGGGCGAGCCGTGTGCAGAAAATCTTACATCCACTAAACCTTCATGTCCTGGTGAATTAAGGACCGTGAATACATCCACATTGTCTTTGCTGGTATTTAAAATTGTCGACAAGTAATTTCTTAAAATTTCTTTTTTGCTCAAACCGACAGCATTTTTTTCAACTAAACCTTCGATCGTCGTGCCGTTTAATCTAATGGAACCTGATTTTCGTACAGCTTCTTCAGGAATGTCTTTCACGGTAACAGTTACGGTCGCGTTAACTTGATGGTGAGGAACCCACGGGTCGTGTTCTTCAGTTACAATGAAGTTTAGCTCGTATACACCAGCGGGTGTTCCTTCAACCATAGTTAAACTGCCATTGTCTGTATTTAATAAAAATTGAGAATGTTGTATTTGATATCTAAATTCTTTGTCTTCTAAATCCCAGTCGTCAAGATCATCTACGTATACTCTACCAATTTCAATATCAGGATACTGTCCCTATAACATATTAATGAAATGAAAAAAAGAAATAAATAAAATAATTGGAGACCTGAGACTGAAAACAAGGTAAACCTTAAAAATTATTGTAATTGAGTTTTGCTTTGGAGAGAGAACAAAATAAGTGTAGTTCACCGGTATGTCATTAAGAGAAGCACGGTGAAGGACCACTGTTAAAAAAAAAAACTATAAATTTTTTGTTCTTCTGTAAAGTTAGTGTTTTGGTGTTTTAACTTTTTTTCATTCCCAGGTCTACAATTGTTTCATCATGCTGTAGTACCATCAAATACCTGATGTATAATTGTAATTTTAATTATAATGGTTAATTGAACAGAAGAGAGGGGTAGGAAAGTATGGATGGGTGAAGAATATGTGTACTATGCGGGAAAGGGAAGGACACAATGGATGTGAAAAAGTGAGGGAGGAATAGAACAAGGGGATAAGGGATGTAAGAGAATAGATGAATGAGCAGAAGGAGAAGAGGAGAGAAGAAGGAATATGGGTGAAAGGGAAACAAAAGAGAAGGGGAGTGAGATGGGAAGGGGAGAAGACAGATAAAAGAAGAGGATTAGTAGTAAATAAGAAATTAACTGTAAATTAGTTTTAAAGAGAATTGTAAATATTAGGGAATGCCAATAACGGATATATTTACCTTATAATTATAAACAAATATGGCACTTTCACCATCTTTTGCTTCATTGTCATTGACATCACCAATGATAACACGTAATTTACTAACACCCGTTTGTTGTGGTGAGCCAGAGTCTGTGATATCAATGTGAATATCATAATACTTCCTCTGTTCTCTATCAAACTCTACTTTTGCATGCAACGAATCACCAATTATATCAAAAGAAGATTTAATGTCTTCACCAACGTTAGCACTTATTCTGAAAGTGAATGGTGGACCATTATCTGGCCCATCATAATCATCAGCTTTTAAAGTAGTAATTTTCCCTGGTGGTTCTCTCTCGTACCAAACCACACTGGTCTAAAAATAAGAAAAGCTTTTGCTAAATTGCATCTTTTGATTGTAAATAGTTAACTTACCATATTAAGAAAAGGTGCATTATCATTAATATCCTGTAATATAATAAATAATTCAGCTGTATCTGATTTTGAACTTGGACTATCACCGTCATCGTAAGCTATAATAAAGAATTGTCGTTGAGGATAACCATTAGGTTTATCACGGTCTAATGGCTTGATGAGTTTAACACAACCATCTTTATCGACAGATAACAATTCTTTATCTGTTTCTGTCACCCTGTACACGATGTTTTGAGGTGCATTTCTATCTTTAATATCAGGATCATATGCTTTCAGAATAATTATACAATCCTCAGGTTTTTCTTCTTCAGGTATATAAATCGTTTTATTATAGTCCTCAAATTTGGGCAGTTCATCATTAACATTAGTTATTTCAATGTTAACTGTGGCAGTGTCTTTATATATTCCATCATCTGCTTCAATCGTTAATTTGTAGCTTTCTATTACTTCAAAATCTAACTGCTTGTTCACTTTAATGCGACCAGTTGAGCCTTCTATCTTAAAAGCATCTCCAATATTGCCATCGGTTATTTTATATGTAATTCTGGATGCCGTGTCCTTATCCGTCGCTTTAACTTCTATCACATCTTTACCCACATCCGAATTTTCCGGTATTCTCTCCGCCGTATATTCGCTTTTCGTAAATTGCGGTGAGTTATCGTTGCGATCTTCGATTGTAATCCTGAATTTTTGCGTTGCAGAATTGTATTCTTTTCCGGTTAAGGCACTTCTGCTATTATCCTTCGCCAGTATGGTCACCGAATACACGCTTTTCTCTTCCCTATCGAAAGACACCTTTGTCGTGACCTTTCCCGTGTTCTCGTCAATGTCGAACATGTCTTTGTGATCGACCAATTCATATTTCACTATATTGTTCTCCGACGTACCGTCCTTGTCGAAGGCACGAACCTGCATAACCACGGAATTCGGTTTCTCGTTTTCCAGCACACTGCCGGTCACCGATTCAATGAAGGCCGGTATTTCATCGTTCACATCCTTAACTTCTATATCTATGGTCGTAATAACTGACCAGGAGTCTTTATTTGTACAACGGACGGATAATTGATAATCTGTCACAGTCTCATAATCTAAGGCACGTCCTAATTTAATATACGCTTTAGTACCTTGCTGCTCTAATATGAATGTGGAGTCTTTATTCGTTTGTGTCGTTAAACCTTTGAGCAGCTCAAAGATAACATCAGGTTCTTCGATATTTGATCTAAATTTTAATCAAAAATTTATATTAATTATAAAAAGATATTTTTTAAAATAATTAAATGAAATTATTCTACTGACTTTTCAGTTATATAACTAAAAATTAGGATAGATGAGGAAAATAGCTTTAAATATAGACAAACAATAGCATTGGGATATTTAAAACCTTAGGTTAATAGTATAACAAAAAACAGTAAAAATAAAAATTTGTATTTTGTTTAACTAGGCAGGAAAATGGGAAACCAGCCGAGGCTGACAATCTATTTTACTGCCGCGTTGAACATATAATTTTTTTTCAGATTGTTTAAATATATAGCATATAACATATAATTTATAACATATAACGAACAGGCAGGAAAGTGACCATTTTCCTGCCTAGACAGGAAAGCGACTACTTTGCTGCCTCTTGCACAGGCAGGAAAGTGAACAAGTTACTGTCTAGGCAGAAAAAGTGCTCACTTTTCCTGCCCAGGCATTAAATGTGACACTTTGCTGACATATCGATCAGCAAAATACTATATTTCTTTCAATCGGAGAAAATAATACATTGTTTTTCAATAAATATACTTTTTATTTTTTATGGATTAAAGTAGTTGTTATTAAGCTTTTCAAAGTCTTCTAACCGTTTTTGATTATAATGTTTGATTATGGAATACCAACATTAGTAACATATTATGTATGCCAGCAACATATTGATAGCATTACTATCAAATTCAATATATATTCTCCAAAATTATATAAAATTTTATGCTTTTTTCCCCAAATTTGATTAAAATGCAATGTTTTACTTCTAAATTAAATTATTTTTTAAGAACTTTCATGAGTTTTTGAAAATATTCTTAAATATTTCAACGAATTTCAAGAAATATCAAGATTTTTCCATTTATAAAACAAATACAAAAATATTAAAAAAATACCAAATGTTCCTAAATTTTTTAAAAGAATATTTATGAATTCTCACTAACTGATAATGAATATCACAATATTTGTCTGAATTGTGAAAATTCTTATAGAATTTTTAAGGTATATTTTTATTTATCTCAAAGAGTTTTTCTCAAAAAAATCTACAATTCTAAAAATGTTTAAAAAATTCTCAAGTTTCAGAAAACAAATTATCTTCAAGATGTTTTCAAGATTTTTTAAAGAATATTTATGATTCACGAATCAAACCTTTTTTTTTTTTTATACCATTTCAAGCATAAGAAACAGCAAAAAATTGACCTGTATTTGTTGATATAGTTGTCATAATTTCTTTCATTTTGTTTTTCGTGATATTGTTTTTATTAAAAAAATCCAAAAAAGGCGCAGTAATAAAAAACAGTGGGCTGAGCTTTTTTAAGCCTTCATTTTCTGGAAATTTCATTAATTTTAATCGAAATTATTTACAAAAATAAATCCAATTCTCTAGAAATTTCATTACTGTTTTTTTATTGTAATATTAAATTTTTTTATTGTAATATTTAATTAAAATTTGCTGAAGAAAATGTAAGAGATAAAATTCAGTAAAAACAATTGTAAAATCATTGAAAATTATGAAATCTTTAAAAATATTGGGCAAATTATTTATCATAAAAAAATGAAAATCACTGCAGAATAATAAAAAAATAATTGCAAACTGAAAAAAAAAAATTGAAAATGAAAAATTCAGCCATAATATTGTCTTGTTGAAAATGTTGAAACTTGACAGAAAAAATAAAATCCTGGAGAAATAATTGAAAATTGTTGAAATTTATAAAGATGGGTTATTGACATTTGTTGAGATATTATTTAATATTAACAATCTAAAAAAAATATTGAAAAATCAATTATAAATTGCAGAAAAATTATTCGAAATCTTACGAAATTCAATCACAATTGTTAAGAAATGGTTGAAAATCAAGATGATAAAATTAGGACAAATAATTGAAAAATCATCAAAAAATCATTGAAGTAGTTTCCTACAGATAAATTAATTAAATGCAAATTAAAAATGAATTACTCGTGAAGGATTTGAACCTCCAGCTTTACGCGTCATCGCTCCAATCAACTGAGCTACCGAGTTACATATCCAAAGAGTCAGAAATTTTTATTTTATTTTGTATTTTTTAAATTTCTGACTCTTTAGATATGTAACTCGGTAGCTCAGTTACCGACGGCGCATAAAACCAGAGGTCGGAGGTTCAAATCCTTCACTATTCATTAATTTTTAATTTGCACTTAATTCATTTCTCTGTAGGAAACTACATTAAAAATTATTATACATTCCCAAATAGCAAACCATTGAAGTTTTTTTTTAAATTATTGAAAATTAACAGAAAATAATAAAAATTGTGAAAATCATGTGTAGAGATGTTATTTTAAATTAACAAAAATATTTAGAAAAACCAATGTAAATCAATTGTAAATTGTAGAAAAATCATTTAAATGCAATATTACCCTAATTCATTGAAAAATTAAAATTATTTGGAATATTAGGCAAATGTTGAGAAATTAAAAAAAAAATACATTTGATAATCAACCAAAAATAACGAAAATCATAAAAATATCACTAAAAAACATTGCAAAATCATTTAAAATATTTTGAAATCTATTCACATTTGCTGAAAAATTATTATAAAATATTAAAAGTAAAAAAAAATTGAAAACTATAAAAAAGCATTGGAAAATCATAGAACATCATTAAAAAACATAGGAAAATCAATTAAAAATTATGAAAATCGTTACAATTTCTTTAACAGCAAAAAAAACTTAGAGAAAATAATCGATTAATTTTTTATATTTTTTTAAATTAAAATACCATGATAGTTTATTTTAAAAAATCTATGTTTTTTTTTCATCAAAATTCAATCACCCTTTACAAAGTTCAATAAAACATCATAAAAAATAAAAAAGTCAATAATACTAGTTTTACTAATTTTAATCAAAATTTAATTTTTGATTGATTTGCTAAAAAGATTAATGAAATTTTAACAAATAATGAAATCATTTTAATTTTTTTAATTAAAATTCAATTATTTACTGAATTAGTCAAATTCCATCAATTTCAATGAGATTTCAGAAAAAATCAAGATTTTTGTCTAAAGGCATCAAAAACAAATCAATAAAATGTCAACAAAATTCAATTTTTTGGTAAATTCAATGAATTACACAAAAAAATCTATAAATCAATTACGAGTTTAAAATTAAATAACATTTCTAATTTCTACAATACTTTTTTCCAAATTTTCATTATTTATTATTTATTGAAAAATTGAATAAAATATCGATAAAATATGTATGTATGTATATGAAAAAAAGCTATAAAGGTGATTCAATTCTAAAATAATAGAATTTAAATTGAAAAAGAAAGATATACTTATATGGAACATTGCCAGGGTTGTAGCTGTTTTTTGTTAATCGGGTCCCCTAGCTTACTATATATATTTATAGTAAGTTAGTTTATGGAACAATAATATAACAATATAACGTAATTTGTGTAATTATTTATCTAAAAAAAATATTCCAAAATTTAATGAGGTATATACAAATATGTATAATGAAATTTTATAAAATTGTAATAATATTTCAACAAAACAAAATAATTTCTGCCAAACTCAATAATTTATTTTTATATTTAATGGTATTTCACCAAGATTGTGTGAAATTTTATTAAAATTAATGATTTCTAGGTAAATTCAAAGAACAAGAAAATAAATTAAAATGATAACAAGAACTGTAACAATAAACTCAATAAGCATTGGACATTTTAATTAAAATTCAAAGATTAACCTTCAAATTCTAAAAGTAGTTTTCAAAATTAAATTTTTATTTTCATCTATATCTACAGATTTAATCATAAGCACTTTATTTTTAATCCAAAATGGAATAAATGCAAATTAACTAGAGATAAATCTATTTGGGCGAAACAAAAGGGTTTAGTATCCATAAAAATAAAACAAACTTAGCTAAAATAGCAAAAGCCTGCAAAAAAAAAAATAGAAAGAAATAGCAAATAACTAGTATTTACTTGATTATCCTAACTTTAGTTATTACATTTCCTACTAGTATTAACAAGTAGATAATAGAGAAAGTTTGGAACACTGTTTAGTTAAGTAATCATTATTAATAAATACTTACACTGCTTCTAATTCAACAATTGGTGAAGTAAAATTATTATAATTTTCAGCTAATGGTGGCACTGATCGTGGCGGTGAAATAAATGATGGTGGTTGTTTATCAGAACCAACTACTGTAATTTTTATAGGCGCCGTATTTTCTTTTATCTCTGCTGGATTATTAGGGTTGTCTTGTACAACTACCATAGAATTATATACTTTATCACGTTTCTAAAAAATATATACAATTTTATTATTAATCACATGGTGAATGAAACATTTTCAAATATGATAATATATTTCTAGTCTAAAACAACATATAAATCATTGTATTAATAAATAAAAGTACATGTTTGTTTAGACACCGAAACATATTTGTCACTTATCAATATGGTTTGTAGCTTTTGGCGCCATCTGTCACTATGACAAATAATAAGCATGAAATACAATGAATATACAACCATACCTGCGTAGATGCTAACATGTAAGAGAAACAAGATTCAATATCAATTTTTATTTATTACTTTTTTTTCAATATATTCTCTTCCGAAATATGATTTGTGGTCTGTTTAATAATTGGCAATTCAATTACAAACTCATGTTATATCAATTCTTGGAAAATATTTTCTTCATTGTAATTATTGATAATAAGCAAACCAATTCAGTGATAATATTATAAAAACAAAAATTATTATTTAATAAAATTCACTGTTACTTTTATGAGTTAATTAAATAATAATTTAAAAATCTACTTACACCAGTGAGAGGTTCTCTTAAATATAATACACCAGTTTTGTCGTCTATTCTAAAATATTTTTCAAATTCACGTCCAGAATCACTACCATCTGAACGTATTTTGTACGTCAATCTAGCATTGTCCCCATCGTCAATGTCGTACGCCACAACTCTCATTACTTCCATGTCCGTTTTAGCATCTTCTGAAACTTTCTCTTCATACTCCTATAAACAGCAATTTTATTATCATTGCTTTTTCCAAATTAACTTTAAACTTACATATTTATCGAAACTTGGAGGATTGTCATTGACATCCAATATAGTCACTTTGAAGGTGCAAATGTCGGACAACGGCGGTATGCCATTGTCGATGGCCTGCACGGTAATATAAATTTCTTTCAATCGGGTCGGTTCGTCCCTGTCAAATTCGTGGGCCAGATTCGTTTCGATTCTACCAGTCTTTTCATTTATCTTAAAGTAACTACGGTCTCCATCTCTTTTCACTATGGTGTAATTTATGGTTCCACCGTGATCTTTTGGATCGTTATCTATTGCTTCCACCTACCAAGATTTATAATGTTATAAAAATAGTTAACACGCTAAATCAAAAGAAACACTTACATCGATGACAAATAATCCCCTTTCCTGCTCTTCTTTAATCGACGGATTATATGACAAACAATCTTTAAATAATGGCTTATGATTGTCGGAGTCATATTTCGTTTTCAGTCTGCCACTAGTTTCACCATCATCATAACCCGGGAATGCTGAAACAAATACAATTTCATTTAGTAAACAATATATTGATATACATATTTGAAACAATTATTTTCATCAAAAAATATGAACAAATTCATTAAAAAAACAATTGACATTGACTACCATGACTTTTAATATAAGCCCTATCTCAAATCTAAGACCTAGCGAAAAATGTGGTATGCAACTATGCACTCAAAGTTGCCTACGTTAAAATACATACTTGTTTTGAATTCAATATTTTTATTATTTCTATGATAATTTCAGTTTCAGTACTAATTTTGCGTAAAAATCTGTTTTAAACTTACATTTCAATTTTTATTTTATGTTATAATATTTACATAACAGAAATTCAGAATTATATCACTTTGTAGATTTTTAATGTATGCAACATACATTGCTACACTCAAAGTTGCCTACTTTAACATACTATATAAAATAATATTAAAAATATAAGCCCTCCCGGTAAATAAGCCCTCGCGCGTTTTATAGCTGCAAAATTAATATAAGAACAGATCTTCTATTCATATCTCATATAAAGAATACATTTGAATTGGAATAAAACATGTTCTGAGGATTTAAAAAAGACTAAATATATTTTTACTAAACTTGCAATTAAATAGTCGATTAATGTATCCTTAATAAGTTATTTTTCTGAAAAATTGCTCTAAAAGTTAGTTTACCTGATCAGGTACCCAAATATTTTCAGGTAAAGCACTTGATTGTCTTAACAAACTGCAAAAAAAGCCTTTCAAATTATTTTCCAATCAAATAATGCCTACATGTAAAATTTCAATTCCAGTGAAAACTCTCGACAAAAATCCCCCACACACACATAAACTCTCAGATATCACCCTAGAATTTTTAAAAAATATTTAGAATCTCCAAAGAGGTCTAGAAGGTTTTAAAAGAATTTTAGAAGTTCCAAAAATCTTACAAGACACAACAAAGTCTTAAATTTTTTCAGAAACTTCCGAATATCTTCCTAGAATCCCTAAAATTCATCTAGAACAGTGGTGGCGAACCTACGACCGCGGGTCAAGCACTGACCCACGCAGGCTTTTTAAATGACCCAAGCGTTGATTTGTATAAACTTATTTTTATATCATAAAATAGAGAACAGACAATCAAAAATATTTAAAAAATAAAGTATATATCATGTTCAAGTGGATATTGGCTAGCTGATTTTCTATCGTATCACTGCTACATGATTGTAAAACGTT
>JARJED010292821.1:0-11566 GCA_030264515.1 Sepedophilus sp. GC000190 | reverse complement strand
TTCCAAATAAATATTGAATTTACAAAATTAAAATTTTTTACAAAATCAACAATTTTCTCTTATAACTACATATTTTAGGTATATTTTTAAAAATTTTGATTAAATATTTATCATTTGTTTGGATTTTATAGCTAACTCAGTAATAAATACAGTTTTCCTGCTTATTGTAAAATTTATAGCTTAAATTTTAAAAATTCTAAAAAAATATTTTAAAAAAAAAATTTGGAATTTCAATATTTTTTATTTAAAACTAAGTGTTTCAAGTATATTATCTATAATTTTCATGAATGAATTTAATTTAATTTAGATTTTATAGTTACATCAGTCCATATTGTAAATTTTGTCATTAAATTTAAAAAATAAACAGAAAGGTACGTCGCTACCCGACACATCCACCATTTATGCACATGATATTTAAAAATTCTAAAAAAAAAAAAATAGAAATAATTTTTATATAATTAAACCAAATGTCGCAAAAAATAAAACAACTAGTTTGGTTCATTTAGAAAAATTATTATAGCAGAAAAATTAATAAAATATATTTTATACAACATGAAGGTGGATTCACCATAATAATTGAAATGTTTTCATTAAAAAAATCGAAACAAATACTTTTTAGCAAATATGGCAAATCTGATCATTTAATGTAAAAATTATATGTTTTGAGTAAAGCATATTAAATTTTCAATTATATTTTCAATTTTTTTCTAGTTTATAAATGCATAATCATTTATAGTGTAAACTACAATTTCTGAAATTTGTCTTAAAATTGTATGTTTTTAAATGTATGTATTACATAAATTCAAATAAGTTCTTATATTTAATTGCAAACATATTTCAATTGTGTAAATTGCAATATATTGATCATATTTTAAAAACTGAAATAAACATATAAAAAATAAATATTGAAATTCTGACTATTTGGTCGTTCAACTGAATAGCCTACGGATATTTTACAAAATTTTCAACAACAAAAAACTAATTTTAATATTTTATTTGTGCGAGCCGGCATCTAAATATTTACCAATGCACCACTGACTGGTTTGAAGTTAATGTAATATTCATCATGGTGTTTTAATGAAAGTAGTTGATTTTAAATCGTTAACACTCTACATATTTTATTTGCTATTGTGTGTGTGGCTTTACACATTCTCCATTAGCTCCTAAATGACCTAGAGAGTTCAAACTTTGCACACTCACACTATAGACCACAGCACAGAATCAAGCGAAACCTGATTTTCGATACATAGCTTTGTTTGCGGTTTTCAGCTTATACTAAGAAGGTAACTTGGAACCTAATTGTTCAAAGTTCAGTTCCCCCTGTTCGCCGACAGGCTTATATGTATATGCTAGTTCACCTACTTATTACATAATCTATGTGTTTGAGAAGGTATTTTCTATTAAATTGTGTAAATAAAAGTAAAAAATTTAGAAGCGATTGCAACGGTTCTTACAACAATCATTCATAATGAGAAGAAATTTTGAAGATTGTATAGATTTTTATTTAATTTCAAATTAGTCAACAATTAACTATTAAGAGCGTGTTTTTGAAATTAAAAATTCAATTTTCATTCATCATGAATCACGCAGAAAGAGAGAAACAAACGGAAATTTGTTTCACAATTTTTTCATTAAATCTAAGCATGATTTTTGTAAAACTAAATTATATGTTAACTTTTTCCACATTTCATCGGAACGAACACGATTTAAAAAAATCGCAAAAAATAGGAATAATTTTCTAAATATAAAAACTAGTAAATATTATCAATCAGCAACTGATAGACTTCACGTTCCATAATTTATATGTTGAAAATTAAAAAAATGCAATTGTTACAACAATAAATGCAATTAAAATCTGTTCTTACAGTTTCCATCAAAACATTTGAATTTGCCAGCTTACAAAAAAAATTAAATAAAATAAAAATCGAAAATGAATATATTTTTGTAATAAACTAAGCTTCTTTTTGTATGATTTTTAGATTATAATTTTAATTATAGTAATTTTCATAAATCAATCAATATCTACACATTTTAAAAAATTAACGATTTCGAAAATTGTGGAAAAAATAGAAATAATTAAAAAAAAAAAAAAAAAAAATAAATTTGACTAATTGGCATTTATATTACATGATTTTGAAATTGCAGTTTTTAAAATTATAATTTTTACACAGGTAATTTTTAGACTTTATAATGCGGAGTCGAGGAATGGGAGGAGGGTGCAAGAGATAGAAAGAAAAGGAAAAAGATAATAGAGTAGATAATCAAATAAAAATAGGAACTGATCCAGCCAAAAATTGATCTATAAACCTCAGGAATATAAGGTGGCGAAACTCTAGGAAGAGTAATTCGCCCAGATACATACATAGCACAATTTTGAATGATAAATCTTAAAAAATGCAATTTTCACGAAACTATAAAATGATGAAAACTAATTTTGTTTTATTTTCAGGTGAGTCACCTTCATACATTTAATACGCTGCCTTCTTAGTAATTAGACGGTGAGTAATTTAAGTTTTCGTATAATTAAATTTAATATGAATTACTAATTAATTACGCTGTTAAATCATAATAACACATTGTTAATTTTAACTCTTGCATAAGTCAAACTGAATTGTTTGAAATATGTATTGTTAATTCAGAGTGCAGTTTTGGACTAAATATGTGCATATTATGTAATAAAATATGTATTTCATAATAAACCTAATTACTTCGCAAATAATACAGATATTATTTATACTACAATTATAATTTGTATCACAAATAATTTATTTATATTATGATAAAATTATTGCAATAATATTATTTTATATAATTTCTTACAGATTTTGCTTTATCATACGATATTACTAAAACCAGGATTGTTGTGTTAAGTAATGTCAGCAAGTACAATGAAAACGTTTTTTAATAGAATGAAATAAAAATGCAAAGAGTCATTATGTCTCTCAGAATATGTTTTTTTTAATCCGATAATTTCAATTAATCATAATAATTTCTCATATAATTTAAAAGAATATTGAATCATTGATCACTTCAAAGAATATTTTAATGAATTTTAAATAATTCCTTTACAAATTCTTTGAACATGTTTTGATGACTGAGAATTTTTCATAAAATTAAAAAAAAAACTGTAATGACATGCTAACTTATCCTACGTCTTTTGTGGAAAAATATTATGTGCTTTTTACATTTAGTTGTGATGATAAACACTGTTACAATAAACTATAATTATTTAAAAAACGCAAAGAATTCTCAATAATATTTAACAAAATCTTCTAAATATAATATAATTTTACAAATTTTAAAAAGATTAAATTGTTTAATTATTTTGAATTTCAAGGCATTTTAGCCTTTTCAATGATTTGAGAAGAAATTTTCATGCAATACCAAAAAAAAGTTTTACTTGTTTTTTTCAAGTAATTTCTTTAAAAATTTAAATGAATTTTAACGATTTCTTAAGAATAGCTGAATTAAATTTGGAGAATGTGGGGTGCTGCTCCTCCAACTACTCTTAACATACTCGATTCGATTCAAAACCGTGTAGTGATCACTTCTGTGTACACCTTGATATAGCGACCGCTGCATGAACCGCGCCCGTCTGCCTTGCCGAATCAGAAAGATGTTACCCAGTATCTGTTATTAATCGACACGTTGCCGGCGGAAATCATCGCAGAATTGGTGGACGATGTACGTAGCCCCCCGAAGGCAGAAATATTTACGCATTTTAAAAAATGGCACTAAAAAAATGTCAACTCTCCGGTAACCAAGCCCTACAAAGAATCTTAGCGGGCACAGAAACGGGGGAGAGAAAAACCTTCCTTATTTTACTCCGACCTGAAACGTTCCAGCAGACAGAACGGAAAGGTCCCGGACAATCTTTTAGTCGAAATCTGGCGGGAGAACCTCCCACATTCAATGGAATTGCTCCTTGTCGGTGTGGACATCTCAGACATCACGGTTTTATTGGAAAGCGCGCTGACAAGGTGTGAGAACTGACCACTTCCGAGAGCGCAAAGCGACGATTTCGGGCAGACGCGACTCCATCCAGACATAAACAGACACAGTAGACCACCCCCAATGAGAACATATTCAGCACATTGAGGAACATAGACGAAAGATTCTCCGACCTTACGGACACTCTCAAGGTTAGAGACAAACCTCCAAAACTCGAACAGAGCAAAGGAGCACGCACCGCAATGCACAGAAAGGCTCCCTTTTTTCGGAGCCGGACCAAGTCACTCTAACAACCAGAGAAAACAAAAGGCTACCAACAAGACGGAATCACAACAATCGAATGGAAACCCGCGAAACAAAATTTTCTGTTGGTACCATTTGAACTTAGGTACCAGCCCTGCGATTTCCAATGGCGTCACGGGGACAAGAAAATTTTCAAAACAACCAAAATCAATCGTGCACAACAACCAGAGGGTTTCCAGAACAAGCAACAGCACAAGCTGGCGATTGTTCGTCATGGACAAACACTCCCACAAAAAAATTCCTAGTTGACACGGGCGCCGACATCTCGGTCATCCCCAAAAATTTCGACAACAACTCCAAAACTTTATCCAACAGACATACACAGCTACAACTATCCGTCGCAAACGGAACGAAAATCAAAACCATCGGAAAAATCACCCTTAGACTAGATCTCAACCTAGGCAAACCTTTCGAATTCACATTTTTAAGAGCGGACGTGGCCACCCCCATTCTAGGCGCAGATTTCCTCGCCACTTTAAACCTAGTCGTCGACGTCCGAAACCAAACTCTAACCACACAATAACAACGACAACCGCTCCCACCGAAACAACACTCACCATCCAGCACTCCACAACTATGGACAATAGAACCAAAATTCCGAACTCTCCTCCAGAATTTCCCGGCCCTCACAGCAAGAGGCACATTTGAAGTAAAAGTACAACACTATATTCACACGACGGGCTTCCTCACTTTCAGCAAACCAAGGAGGCTTAACACAACAAAACACGCTCTAGCCAAAGCCAAGTTCGAAGATTTGGTAAGACGGGTATCCGTCGGCCATCTTCTTCACACGTCGCCGCACCACTCCACATAGTCCCTAAACCGACCCCGGGAGAATGGAGACCATTTGGTGACTACAGTAGACTAAACCTGCAAACAACCCCCGACAGATACCCGCTGCCAATTCTCCAAAATTTTAATATGAATCTCGAAAACGCCAACATTTTCTCCAAAATTTATCTGGTGAAGGCGTACCACCAGATCCCGGTCGCAGCGAGCCATGTACACAAAACCGCTATAACAACCCATTTCGGCATATTTGAGTTTGGGTTGCGAAACGCAGCCCAAACCTTCCAACGTTTCATTGACAAAGTCCTCGATGGTTTTCCGTTTATTTTCGTGTACCTAGACGATATTCTGGTAGCCAGCAGGACGGGAAAAAAAAAGAAAATTAATTCCGCTAAATCCTAATTTGGCACAAAAAAATAAACTTTTTAGGACACGAGGTCTCAGAACACGGCATCGCACCAGTAACAAAAAGAATCTCGGCAATTTCAACTTTTCCGACCCCAAAATCAATAAAACAATTGCAACATGTTATAGGTATGATTAATTTCTATCTTCGATTCATCCCTCGTCTAGCCCAAATTCTCGCTCCACTCCACACTTATAAAACATCTTTCGATCTCAAAAAAGACAAAAAATAGAAAACTGGCCAGAATAGTGCAATAGGGCTTTCGAAGTGGCAAAAAAGGCCTTATGCGACAACGCATTGCTACACCATCCAAGGAAAAATGCACAACTCTCAGTGGAGGTAGACGCCTTCAATACCGCCACAGGCACAATGTTGCACCCAAACCGTGGGTGTAAGAAATGAACCTATTGCATTCTTCTTAAAACAGCTAAATCCGGCAGAAAAAAATTATTTAACTTTCGACCGTGAACTCCTGCCAATTTTTAAGACAATTAAACATTTTCGGTTTTTCCTGGAGGGAAAGGAATTCAAAATATACACAGACCACAGACGACTAACCACCGCTCTCACTTGCAAAACTGAAAGGAGTCCGAAACAGACAAGACACCTCGAATATATTGCCAAATTCACATCAGCAATTGCATACATCAAAGGCGAGGACAGCGTGGTAGCCGACGCTTTCTAGAGTCAAAGAAATCAAACTACAAACTCTCTTCTCAGCAGTTTCCCTGGCATCCTTCAACAACAGCAAGCAGAAGACGAGGAACTACAACTACTCCTCGAAAGACAAAACGACAACAAATACAAAGGGAGGATACACCTAGAAAGACGTATAGCCCTCCCAGACAGAGAAAACGAGGCCGTACATACCCGGAATGCTCAGGGAGAAAATCTTCCAACACTTGCACGGAATCAGCCAGCCGGGAATTAGGGCCACAAGGAAGCCGAGAACTTTTTATGGCCACACCTAAACACCACGGTCAACCGATGGACGCGAGCGTGCCCCAAAGCAACGGGATGGTAGAGCTGCTGCACCGCCAGATGAAGGCCGCCATCATAGCTAAAAAGGAGACCCAATGATGGGTTAATGGAGATACTAGCAGAAATTGGACTAGAAAATAGGTATCTGAAAATTATAAGCAACTTATACTGGAACCAAACAGCTTCCGTACGTATTCAAGGAGAAAGTTCAGGGGAGATAGAAATCAAGAAAGGAGTCCGGCAAGGATGTGTGTTATCGCCAACATTATTTAACGTATACTCAGAACGAAGAGGAGCAGGAAGACGAAGAACTTCATGGCTAAAGAATTTACGCACATGGTTCAACACAACAACAGTGGGCTTATTCAGAGCTACAGCAAATCAAATAAGGATTGCCATGATGATCGCCAACATTCGGAACGGATTGGCATTAGAAGAAGAAGAATGATGGGTGGACTATCTCCCAATTATCCTCCTAGGTTTTCGAATCATTCACAAGGATGATTTGGATTGTTCACCTGCACTTTTGGTCTACGGAAAAAGGTAAGGGCTACCGGGATCTTTATAGAGAATAAGCCCGACCGACTGACAGACCTACGAAATTTCGTAAAAAGTTTGAGCGGCGCTATGCACAAGTTAGGAGCCACACCTTCCATGAGTTACTGGGCCTAGTGGAACAGGAACAGGAGCACCTCGTGGATGTAGTCTTAACCGTCAATCCTTTGTTCGTATCGTCGCCCTTTAGAGCCTTTGACTTGTGCTCTGCTACTACGGATGCAGGTGTCCCCACCCTGTTTATTTCATCCTTCTCCTTCTCCATTTCCACTTCTTCTTCCGCTTCTTCCCCTCCCCGATCACTCGCATCACCCGCTTCCCCCCGCCCGCCGGACTCATTTCGGGAGTCCAATCGCACCCACATATACATCCTTTCGATCGCTAATGAGCGGTTCCAGCGATCTTCGTTGGCAAAAGCACTCTCGTAGATCTCGTAGATGATGCCCATATGTATGTACTAGAGATACATTTATAAAATAAAGAAGTATGTTATAAAAGAAAATCACGCATCAAGGTCAGGGCAGATCCCAGATCAATGGCTGTCGCCAATATTTTTACCAATCCACAAGAAACCAAACGCAACTGTAGGCGATGATTTCAGACTAATTAGCTTCATAAGTCATCTAGTAAAGATGTTCCTGTCAATAATCCAACACCGAATCTACAAAAAATGCGATGCTCATATCGGACGAACACAATTTTGATTTAGATACGATCTTGGAACCAGAGAAGCTCTGTTGAGTCTAAACGTGACACTGCAAAATTGTAGAGATGTACGCAAGAACGCCTACGAATGCTTTATTGACTACAAAAAGGCGTTCCACCGAGTCAAACATGACAAAATAATGGACATCCTAAACAACGTAAGCATAGATTCTAACAAACTAAAAATTATCAACAATGTATACTGGGAACAAAAGGCATCGATACTACTAGGAGACGGCAAAACCAACGAGACTGAAATCAGAAGAGGCGTGAGGCAAGGATGCATCCAGCATCCATTAATGTCTACTTAGACTACATCTTCGAGGAAGCCCTAGAAAATGCAGAGTATGGAATAAAGATTAATGGCAACCTTGTCTGGACGTGAAGGAACGTTGCTCTCCACGCCGGTCAGACATTTATTGAAGTCGTTTATTCTTCGCGCTGTCTCCAAAATAAGGTAGTAAGGTTTAGCGGGATGGTTTTATTGCTGAATTTGAAGGCACGCTTACAAGAGCCTGTGCGTGCACCCCGTCGTTGGCCTAACTGTTTATATCTCGACAATGACGTCACCCCGATTACGGGCTATCCGGGAACTGTGACGCCGCCACAGGGCTTCCCACCTTATGCGGGGTCGGGAAAGGCCCCGGTACGCCTGGAGCTAAACACGCCAGGGGACCACCGGGACCCGGGCCCGGCCGTGCCGGGCGTCGACAAGAGTGTGATCGCCTGCGCCGGTATTTGTCGGTCGCCGCGTACGACGCCTGTGTCGCGAGGGTTGGAACTCGTGGCGCCGACGATTGCGCACTCGGTAGCCGTGTGTCAAAATGTAGGGATCGCCAGTTATCCGGCCGCGGAGGAACGTCTCCGCGCTGGTCAGACATGTATTTTTGTTATGGTTAAACCCCGTACACAAGCAGCACCGGCTTATTTTACATCTGAGGATATAATGCACTGGGTTGGGAATTTAGTAAGGATACAAGGTATTTGTTGCTCTGGATATGAAGATTTGGGGATTGTAGGATTTGGGAAAAACGCTGGAGGGTAAGATATTCCAGAATTTTGATGTACAAGGGATAAATGAGTTCTGGAAGCGATCAGTATATGGCTGTATCAAGGTGTACACAGAATTGATGTGTGCCTTGCGCGGGGACCCGTTTCCGGTGGCGCGAGGTTGTCGCTGGTATGCCCATGTCTAAGGGGAACGCAGGGCTGAATCTGACGGCCTAGACACGTCGAGCTGTGGGGCAAGTACCGCTAGTTCATGGGGGCTCCGTCCGGGATCGAATACCGGTGCAAGCCTGCGCCGGTATTTGTCGGTCGCCGCGTACGACGCCTGCGTCGCGAGGGTTGGAACTCGTGGCGTCGACGGTTACACGCTCGGCTACCGGGTGTACAAATGTAGGTGTCACCAGTTATACGGCAGCGGAGGAACGTCGCTCTCCGCGCTAGTCGGACATAGGCAGCTTTATTGCTGAATTTGGGGGCACGCTTACAAGAGCCTGCGCGTGCGCTCCGTCGTTAGTCTAACTGTTTATATCTCGACAATAACGCCTCACCGTTTACGGGCTATCCCGGGAGCTGTGGCGGTGTCAGAAGGGTATAGCCTGCCTGACGCTGCCACAACCTCATAAACAACATGCATTACGCCGACGACGCAGCTGTGATAGCAGATAGTCCAGAAGGACTGCAAAGATTAATGAACAGAATAGTCGAGGTTATCTAAGAAATAGGACTTGACATTAACAAAAGAAAAACAGAGACTATGGTAATTAGTAAAGACCAAGATCCAAATGTAAACTTATTACTAAAAAAGAAAAAAAAACAGCAGATTCAGAAGATGAAATACCTTGGAACATGGATAACATAAGATTTCGACGCGAGCTCTACATTTATGAAAATGAAAAAAAATATCCTTTGCTGCGGAGATGTGTCAATGAAAGTAATACTCCGTATGCTTAAATGCTACATATACTCAACACCAGAGTGCGTCTAGTAAGAGTGGTGCCATTATATGTACCAAATGCAGATTGGCTCCGCCATTTCCAACAGCTACTTCTGTTTAGAACGAAAAATGTACATAGCAGACTATTTATCATGCACTAGTGTTGGCAGGTTGCCCATCCGCCGCATCATACGCGCATCCATCGCGCATACTAGTGGCGGCATAATGGCAGTACCCTCTTAAACGTACCCTGCTCAACACTATTATATGGCACAGAAGCATGGACTCTAGAAGCAGCCGCAATCAACAAACTAGGGGCCTATGTGGTCATTCCGACGCATGCTGCGCGCATTTAATGGACTCAGCATATAACGAACGAAGAAGTGCTCAGACGCAAAGGAACAAAATGAGAAATCTTAAAGACAATAAAGACCAGGAAAACATCCTTTCTGGGACATGCCATGAGAAACAGGAAATATACGTTACTAAAATTAATAATGCAGGGAAGAATAGAAGGGAAAATAGACGTAAGGAGAAGACAACTTTTCTAGTTAAGGAATACCAGAACTTGAACAGCATTAAAAGCTTGTTAACTATTTTAGATGAATTTTCCACTGTGATGGCTAACCTCCAGTAATGGACATCCTTCCGATAAGAGGAATATTATTTCTATGATAATATGAGTTTCACTACTAATTTTTGCGAAAATGGAAGAGATACATGGGACCATTTGGTGAAGGAGTGTAAGGGGGTAAAATAGGAGTTGAAGAAAGGGCTGAGGGACGTAAGAGACTGGACGGATGAGGATGGAAGGGGGAGAAAGGTTATAGAAAGAATACGGGAAGATAAGGAAAATAAGAAAAGGGAAGGGGATATAAAAGGATGAGGAGATAGAGAGAGTGAAGAGAGGATAAAAGGAGGAAGGGGAAGAAAGTGAATTATGTGAAATATGTCTAAGATTATATAAGGTATATGTTGAAATATTGTATTATATGACTTTGTAGACTTTGAATGTATGTAACTTACATTGTTGCACTCAAAAGTTGCCTACTTTAACGTACATGAAATGAGCTCTCATGCGTTTTCTAGGTGCAAAATTAATATAAGACCGGGTCTTATCTTCGGGGTAACACGGTATTACCTTGGATATAACTAGTAAATTTATTGTAAAAATTCAACAATCTCATTTAACACAGTGCTGATGTTCGGGAAACCGTAAAGTATCAGCTAAAGCACTTTTAGAGATTGTTTAAATTCTCATTAATGTTTAGTAATTTTAATAAAATAAATATTATTTAGTAAATGTGCTATAGGTAACGTGGAAAAGTTAAAAGTGATGAACAAAATTTGACTTATTCTCGATACCTTCTGATAAAATGATTTATTTATAAACTGAAAGCACTCTCAACTTTTTCGGCAGTCACTTTTTTATCGGAAGCACCCAATAATGCACTTATCGATTCGTCGGGCGTGTACTTCCCCCCGCGCGCTTCCCTACATCTTCGTGTGCATGTGTGTGCGGTAGTGTTTCGTAGCATGTTGTGCTAAATTGCGCCATAAATATCGTTCGCATATACACATTGCTAAAAGTTTCGCATCTTCCTCCAGCGAAGAAGTTTATCTATGGAAATTCGATGCAAGTTTCCATTTAGTCGAGGAATGCCGAGATTACAGAACGCCCCCCACCGAACGCGCCGGCATAATAAATTTCTGAACTGTGTGGCCGCGCGAATTTATTATTTATTAGCGACGCGATTAAAATTTATGCTAATCCGGTCCTCGTTTAAATTATGGTTGTTTATCCCATTCGAATGGGAAAAAATATTATTTAATAGTGCGCATAAAATCAGTGGGACATCCGGGGTTTGATTGGCGAGAGGAACGAGGATTTTTTTACGAATCGTTGAACTTTATTTATAGTAAAGGAATGTCGT
>JARJED010292800.1:0-12149 GCA_030264515.1 Sepedophilus sp. GC000190 | reverse complement strand
AGGTGAAAGACGGGAATCTTAGCTTCAGTTTTATTAGTACTTCGGCCAAGTAGCAATTACAGTTCTGGGAGCGTCAGACTCTCGTGTCGTGCGAAACTTAGATTCCATTACTAATGACGCTATGAAACTATGGTCACACATTAAAAAAACAAAAGAAAATATTGCAATTGTTTTTCCCCCTTTTTTATGAAAGGGAGGCTTCGGTTATTTTATATTCCGTTGGGACGCCCTATATATGGATCATCCCTACAGTTGACGTCTTGTCACTGTCAATGTGATTTGTTTTATGACCTAACCTCCGTCGTATCGTGGGACTCTCTGACGTCTATTTATTGACATTTTCGCGGGTTTTGTGCGCGTTATTTTGTTACGAAAAACTAAAATTAAAACTAAAATTTCTTCTTTTACGCGAAATGCTTGGAAGTGCGCGGGACGGTTGGTTGGAGGTACTGTGGTGGTGGACGAGTCGCCACATATATACAGAAAAAATATAGGTGTAGGGTGAAGAACAATAGATCTATCTGGTCTCAGTTCAAAAATGCAGAAATTAGCTATGTAGTCGACTTCATGTAATCTACTTAATCTTACGTATCATCTTAAAAAAAACAGTATAATATGATTAGACTACACACAACAATTTTATTAAAAAATACAAAAATACAGTACATATATATATAACCAATATCTTCAATTAGTCGTCTAATTGGCATAATGAAGCAACGCCTCTATTAATCCAATGTTTTTCAGGCAATACTGTATCAAACTTAGTATACATTACGAAATTAGTTGAATGCCCAGTGGTTGATAGTACTCCGCGTCTTGCACTTGTTTTATAAATTGGACAGTTGTAACATTTTTTGACTTCCATTTCTCTAATTAACATTGGCTTCAACCACATTATGGGTATTATGTCGAACAATATCTTTGGGAATGATTCATTCAGTTGTTGGATATGACGATCCCATCGCGCACCTTCCAAATACAATCCCTATGAACATATTAAATAAAATGTTAATTGGGTATGTACAAGATGTATTATAAAAACTAGGAAAGTTAAAATTTATTTTATAGTAAAAAATCCAGAAAAAGCAATGATAGTAAAACTCATCAGTGGCCCTTGTAAATGGCAAATTTAATGGGATGTGCAAAGTCATTGCCAAATCCTTTCTATTGCCGATATTAAATTATTTGGTGATGTAGTCATGATACTCACATTAAAAAGTACACTATGCTCTTCTTCTTCCCTGCATTGCTGGCATGTAATGTTACAATTTTAATTAAATAAACATATCAAACAAAAATAAAATGAATCAAGAAATTTATTAAAGTTAAATTTTGAATGTTATTATTTTAAAACTTACACTGATATAATTTTGAAAGTCTTCTCCTCGTTCGTTAATGGATCCTTCTGGGTAATTGATGAATGTAACGTAATTCTATTATGTAAGGTGTAGAAATGTCCAGACAATGTTTAATTTTAATCTTACCTTGAAATATATTCCGCTTTCTGGTGGTTCAGGAACAGTGGTTTCAAAGTGAGTTACATAAAACTCAAATCCTACGTGATCAATGGGATATTTATTCGCTCTGGAATAGTTCTGTAGTACGCCAGTGAGAAAAGACTGAGTGAAATAAAATCCTGAGATCCAGAAAATTTCGGGTGGTCCTTTTTCAATCCAAAGAGATAAAAATTCTAACCTGAAGATAATAGATTTTGTTTATTTATAGGTAAAAGCTAGAAATTTAGTTATTAGATCAAATTAATTTAAATTCAGGCTTTTAAAAGTATTATTACATTAATTATATTATGATATAGATCATATGATATTACTCTATCATTTAACATACTATTAGAAAGTATTATGGAGGAAATCATACCTAGCTATAAGATCCAAAATATATGAACCAAGAGGTTTAAGACTCGGATAGCTTTTGGAGGCCCAAGATGATGGAAGCTTACCAACCATTAATGAAACAAATAGTTCTTCCAAATCTGATGACATGACAACTAAACCTTTAACAGCTTTGATAATGTCTACTAGTGATTGTTTGATTACCGACGTTAGTCGATTAAATCTTATTAATTCCTAGAAATATTAACTGTTAATATAGTAACTTATTTCAAAAATAAATTCACACTGTCTACATAACTACATTTTAATAATTATTGTTATATCAACATTGTTTGTACTCACCTGCTTCAAAACAGTATTCATTGAATTCATGTACAGCACCGGGTACTTGTTAGAAACAAACTCGATGTCAAATTGTGATGGAATTTTCGCCAAAATTCCGTTAGCTAGATCAGTGAGAACTTGCTGTGAATCTTCACCACCTGTACCACCTCCTCCAATTTGGGTTTGTGTTACTAAAACTCCATCCAGAAGAATAGCGGTTTCTTGATTATCTTTAGTAATATCAGCATTTTCATGCAATCCAAACACTTCTGGCAAAGGAATTAGTGGCAAGCCTCTTATATAACTAATTATGCCATCGTATGAAGTATCTTGAGGCACATAGTAATTGCCGCTTGGTGAAAATGAGTACCTATCATTTCATTCATTATTGCATTATTATATCCTAATATTTTATCATTAATATAAGTATGGACTTACAAAGCAGTATGTACCGTATCTGGACAGTAAAATATTGTCAAAAGAGAATCCATCAATCTTCTATCTTTATCATCAGTAACACGTCCGCCATAATTGCATTCACCGGTTAAATATACTAATGCTTCATATGGTACCTCATCATAATCCGTTAAAAACATCTAAAATTATTTTTGTAATTAAAAACCTATATCTAATTTTAAACTTCACATAGATACCTGAAGTTGTAAAATGCAAATTCTCAAATCAGACTCGTTAAATTCATAAGAAATATTCCATCCTAAAGGCCCAAACTTTCTTCGTTCCTGAATCAACGCATGGAAAAAGCACAATGCGAATAACATTGTTTGCCAGGCATGCCAGTTCGGACAAGCAGCATAAAACGATGGATTGGAAATTGGATCAGAAGTAAACGATCTTAATAAATTTTGCCTCAAACCCTTGGGAGCTTCATTCGTCATTTTAACTCCTTAAATTATAAATTTAATTCAGATTAAAGATTACACTGGTTTACAAAACAAGTTTTATGTATTTTGATATGCTGAATCCGAATTTTTTAACTCAAAAAGGCCCATGAATGTTTTTAAATCGCGAAAAAGTGAGCTGCATACCCCTTTTTCTTAGTTTTTCGCGATTTTTTTTTTACTTCTTTTTGAGTCAAAAATTCGGATTCAGCATGACAAAATACATAAGAATGACATGGACTGAAATAAGCATTTTTTTAAGCCTATGTTATTACACAATAACTACGCATTACCATTCTGGAGAACAGAAACCGGGAAAGACTTGCTAGGGTAACTTGTGAGCCATAATCTAAAATTAGGGTTTGCATTATCTGGTACAATAACTTCATCACATATTCTATCCAACTCTTTCATCCAACTTTCGGCTAAATGGCAATTTTGTAGTACCACCCATTGACCTGTTTCTAATGCTGTGTTTATCATTTGCATTGCAATAGGCCCCTAAAAAGCAAAATTTCTAAATTGCATAATTTTTATTTACGATTTTATTATTAACCTGCCCTTGACCCAATGATATTGTGAATATTTCTTGCTTTGGAATGCCCTTATCTGAAGCAAATCTAATTAAACCAGCCATTGGGTCAGAGCCTGGAGATAAAATAAACACCAATGGAGTAGTGCAATTACTGTCATTATAAGATTCCTCAATGTTAAATTGTGGAGGTTCCAAATATGTTACCCCCATTTCAGCAACAATGTAGTCCTGGAAAATGGATGTTACATTATTTTCTTAATTAAAACCAATATAAATACTTGAACAGCAGGAACCACTTTATCCGGTCGTACGCATCTCAGTACTATTAAGCGTAATAGCTTATCTAATTGTTTAAATGGTTCTGGAAACGGGAAATCTTGAGGATTAGAAAGATCATAAAAATCTTTCCATTCATACACCTTTCTAGTAAATGAAGTATAAAATCCACCCAAACTAAAATAAGTAATATAATTGCTATTTATACCAACTACATTTCGAATGTACCCTTGAATATTACTGCTTCTAACAATTTCAGACCACGACTTATCTGATAGCCATTTAGGAGCTGGATTCGTGTACGGATTTTCGAGTGCTACACCTCCCGTTATAAAGAACACCCACGCTTCATCATCTATCAATTTCTAAAATATAAATATATATTTAAAGAGCATATTTTTAACAACACTGATGTAGCACCTCTGCACGTCGGATTCCTACAGTTAAAATGAAAGAAAATATTAATTTGTCCTTCTCGAATAAAGATCTGCAAACATTTCTGTAGATACTTCTAGTAAAATGTTCGTTCAAACTCTCAATTCTTTCCTTAATTTCATCCGATTTTTCGCTGTTGATAATTGATTGATTGTACAAGTTAATAAACCATACCAGCGAATATTGGTACATGGGATCAATATTTGCGAGGTCTGATATGCAAAAGAACAATATGGAAGAATGTTTTGAAACGGGAACATATTGATTTCTAGCCACATCTATTTCAATTTCTGTTATAGCAGCAATCTGTTGCTTGACTTGTATTTCCTCAGACAATACTTTACTTGAAGATAGGATCCTAATTGCCGATTCATCTTCTAGAATATTTCCTTCAGATGAAGAAAGCACCTCCAAGATTTTATCCTCGATCTCCTTTAATGTTCTTTTATTGTTTGCACCTTCTACAATCATTTGATTTTTCTTTTCTTCGAGGACTGGAAGATCTTTTGCAACTACGATGCCTAACAACTGGTCCTGAAGTCCCTGAGGCGTTATCATGAAATTCAATAAGGATACCTGTAATTTAAAGAATGTACAATCCTTTTACAGAGAAGAAAATATCAATACTAACTTTCACAGCAATTTCAGGTAAATAATGGGGATTTCTAAGTCTAGTAGTTATATAAAATCTAAAGTCGAAACTATATTCAAGCGTATTTTCTCCTAATTTTAAATAGTAGACTCCTGATGATTTATAAATATTTTTAACCAAAACTGGATCCAGTACTGCATCAATTTCTTGTCCGATATTTTCCAATAAAACTGGTAGACCTAATGTTATACAATTTTCCATAACGCGAATATAATTTCCATCGGTTAATTTAATAATAGATAATCTATTGCTTTTCTCCATATTTTTAATCCATTTATTGGCTTGTCCTATAGTTAACATGTAAGTCAACACAATTATTTCCATTTTATTATACATACCCTGCGGATCTATCATTAATGGCCATCTTCTGGCTTTAGTTACAATAATACCATTTTCTACACTGTAATTATCAACAGGCAATCCCCATATATTCCAAGCTCTTATTACAACGGGTTCACCCATAGTGCCAACTAAAGAGAAAGTTTCTGAGCAGGGAATGCCTAATTTCAGACAATATTCATTCCAGTGCTTAATCAATTGTACTCTGAAATAATTATTAAAAAATATAAATGACTTTGTAAGAGCGTTGCGCAGATACCTGTAATCGACAGTGAATGCACCCAAATATGCTATTACTCCAGAGGATAACAAAACGTCACCAATAACGTTGCCAAGTAAACTCTGCAAATAAGCAGCCGTCTCGGACCATCTAGTTTTCTCTCCTCCTAATCCGCCTATTAGCTTTTCAGCTCTGTCCAGTTTTTGTGCACAAAGCTCGATATTATCTTCCAATTCTTTTTTATTTTTGGTTTCCGCTGCAAACTCATCGTTCAAGGCTTGCAACTTGCCTAATACCTAGGTGTTATAAATTAATATTATATAAGAATGTTTCGATTTTTATAATTGTTGTGCATTACTTCAGCTAATTGGGCTCGTTTAGCATTTAGTGTTTCCATTTGAGCCGCCAATTCTGCTTCTGCTTCTTCCAGTTTGGCTTTCTTTGGTGCTACTACTTTTATTACTCTATCGTATACCTCCATAGCCCTCACCCATCTGCAAATGCCTTCGCAAGCAGTTGATACAGTTTTCACGTAGGTTGGATCAAATTCACGATCTGGCATGTATCTGTGGATTAATTAACAACGTTTTCATCAAGAACGATTAATGAAACTAAAAAAGAAAGTCTGGACACACATAGATTAGATTAAAAGAAGTCTTGCCACCCTATATATCTATTGATATTCACCCTACACCTATATTTTCCCCAGAAACTCCATTTTCTTAGCAACGTTTAGTATCTTGTTGTTGGGAGACATAGTACTCATTTAACGCCAGTGCCAATAGATGTGAGATACAAAGACAAAAATACAAAGATCGTGTAATGAATATGATGGGTTTGATGTAATAGAACTAGTATAGGAAACTATGAAAAATAAAGATTTAATTGAACGAATTATATGTATATATTGTACCTGTCTCTAATTCGTTTCATAACAGGTACAGGAATATGATCTTTATCATAATTCCTGAGTCCATCCAAAAATTTCATATCACCAATTAACCTAAGAGAAGGACCCCAATAATCCTCTATCATCTTACCACTTGCGTCTGGCTTTCTATCTGGTTTTATTTCTTTCATTACACAAACCTAGAATAATTGATTTATAAAAACGTATTAAAATTAACCAAAGAAACCTACAGATTCTAAAACTAATTTTACGGTGTTTGGGGGATTTTTCATGGATTTCACGATTACAATATCTGCAGGTTTCAGGGTATTTAGGGCATCCAGTGCTGATTCTAAAGCTGGAATTGCCTCTGCCAAGTCAGATTCGCAATCATCTTTAATAGCTTGCGCAGCAGCTGCAGCTTCATTGGCCAAAGCTTCATCAGCACCAACGATTTCCTTTTTAGATTCCACAATTACTGTATCTTGCTCAATTTTAACCATAAGTTTTTCTGTTTTTTCGGACGCTATTACCAATTTGGGTTGCAGTGCATGCAATTCATCTTGCATCAAACCGATTTGGCCTGCAGCGAAATCTAATTTATCCAAACCAACTTCATACCTGGTTCTTTGTAAAGTAATTTGATTAACTTTCAAATAATATAGGTTCTTGAAAGTCTGTATCAATTCCAAGTATGATGTTGGAGTTACGTAAGTCTTACGTTTTTGCTCTATGAAAAATATATCTGACGACTCTTCTACGGTAGTGTGGAATTTCTTGCACATCAACACACATTTGTCTATTAACTCTGGGTTTACATCAGTTTGTGAAAGGAACATAAGAGCTACACGTTCTAACGCATCACTTGGCCACTTTAAAAACCAATCTATTGTACAACAGTTGATTAGTGATGGAAACATGCGACATCTGGTTCTGAATGCTTCTCCGATTGGACTCATACAGAATGCCACATGAAGGTTTTGTTTCACACGCTCAATAAAGAAATTGTATAAAGCCAATGGTGTACTGTCTATTTTTAATCCCTACAGAATATGAACAATTTAAAAAACTGTAGTTTAAGTGGAAATCATGAACTTACAGTATCTCTAGCTGCATTTTGCATCTTTTCTAGAATCTCTGCCTTCTCATCAGGAACATATAGGTTAGGGACGTCTGCAGTGTTCAAAACCATGTTGATATCTTCTGTGAAGGCTTCGTTTGCAATTTGAGTGTCGGCAAAGAGAAAGACTATAGGTTTTCCTTCGATACCTGCTTTTAACAACAATTTTTTTAAGTCCTCTCGCCACTCTGTCATACCGTAGCTTCTAGATAATTCAATCTTAAAAATAATGTTTTTTTTTTACAAATTAATGTTTTGATAAAATATATAAGATTTCACCTCATACGATGAATATTCAGCCATAAATGTTGCTAGTTTTACAGCACTATGTCTACCCGATCCGCCAATACCAACCATCAACATATTTCCATTTTCTTGAAGTAAAACCCGAGCAACTCTTGAGACATGTTCAATAGCAAATTTAAACATTACCAAATTCATAGGTGACTTTGAAATCATATTATATTCATTTAGGTAGTAATTTATTTTGTCTGTTAAATCATCCAAGTCTAATATCTGCAATAAAGACATTATCAGTGCTAACAAGATAATAAATGAATAATGTAAATGATATAATTTATTACTAGAAACAAATATTATTTTGTTGATGTTTTTTCTTTGAAATATATTTATTCTAAACAATTATATAAATTATTCGTTCTTTTTTGTATTACCTACTAAACATTATCAGTAATAAAGGCACCGAATTGAACCAATAGTGACAATACATTTTTTGTGTTTGAATTATTAATTGATATATATATATACCTCATCATATACTTTCACGTCCGCATCGGGTTCCATATAGTTTCCAAAGAAAACATTCCTAACATGCTCACCAGACAGTTTCTCACCCTCCGGATAAAAATTTGATAAAATTTTATCAATAGGCTGTCTAAGACCATTGTAGCAAGCCTTCTTTACAACTTCAAATATTGAATCCCTAAATATAAAGTCTTGGAATAAAGTTGTCACATATTCGATATAACTTACTTATCTGCTTGATCAATAAGTCTGTCATGAAATACTCTATATGCTTCATGTACCCATAACCTTATAAGTTTGTCAGGTTCTGTCATTCTTGCTGGTGGTATCATGATGCAACCAAATATAACTCTTGCAAAATCTCTTAGTGAGAATAAGTAGTGAGATTTAGCTGGAGTTGGCAGAAATACAAGTAAGGCATCTCTAAATACATCTAGTGTAGCAGCTACAACCATCTGCAAAATTAAATTGAAGTTTATGCGAACACTAAAATAAAGAAAATGGTATTTATACCTTTCCAAGTCTTGCTACATTGTCATCATAGCCTTTTGAAAAGTGCCAATCGAGAATAGCACAAAATATTTTTGTTAGAGTAACATCTTCAAAAGAATCTGTACACATGATCAACATGTGGCGTAAGAAACGACCGGTTATCATATTAGCGCCTCCTCCTGGCTTACCCATAGCAGCAACAAATAACTAAAAGATGAATTATAGTTCTGCTAAAAAGAAACAATGCATTTTACATACAATATCGACCAGTGTTAGAGTACTGGTATCCCTATCAAACCAATGTCCATGGTCCACCCATTGCCTTAATAACTCAATAGGTGGCTGCGCACCCCAAGACTCTTTCTGTGGCATTCCTAAGTCGTCAACAAATAATATACACTTTTTACCCATTGAAGGACCATATACACCTCTTCTACGTTTATCTAACTTTGACATAACAATATCTTGAGTCTGAAATAAGAGAATAGAATAGTTATAAAAGGCAAGAACAAATTTTATATTCAATTTTTGATCATAAGCCTTGATACTAACCATAATTGATGTTGTACGGGCACTAAAGTTTAGTACATTTGCTAAGAATTTTTCTTTGGGCAACGTTACTAAATGGTCCAACACTATGGCTGATTTTCCAGTTCCAGTGGGACCAATAAATAAACATGGGAGATTATTGTCCAAACAAAGTTTTAAAAAGTACTGCTGACAACAGGATTCATTTGTTTGAACTATTATTTTGCTAGCCTGAAATGAAGTAAAGAATTTAAATCAAATTCTACATAATATATATCTTAATATATTTATTAACTATGAAAACATTAATTACTTTTTGAAATCAAATTACATTTCAAATTTATTTAAAACAAATAGGAATAGAAACGCTTATGTTTGATTTAACAATTTTTCGACTTTTATTTAGTCTTTATATATAAGGTTTATTTTAATTGATAATAATAATTTTTTCAAATCTGTTTATATAGTTTCTATGATCTTTCAAGAATGATCAAAATATGTATGCACTTCAAATTTTTCATGAATTTTCAAGATTTCTCAATACTTTTGAAAATTAAATTAAATATATCAAGCTTACATTTGATTCACAGTGAAAAAATATTACGATATTTTTAATGCATTCATTGTTTAAAAAGCGTATTTTTTTATATGTTAAGCATTATTTTTTTTAATTTACAAGATTTTTTTTATTGTTTTCATGATCTTCAAAGAATTTCATACTGGCATTGCTACATATTCAAATTTTCAATAAAATCTTTAATGCAATTCTTAAGCAAATATAAAATTCCATAGTTCTTTGAATTATTCATAATCATGATTTTTCTTAACATTTTCACGAAATTCGTTACAATAAAATATTTGACTTATATTATTTAAAATATTTAAAAATTTTAAAATCTCTGTAAAAATTTATATAAAAAAGTCACTTTTGAAAAACCGGTTTTCCAATTCCAATTTTTTTTTTTTTAATACAGTATGTCACGGATGGTGTTCAGAGGAGGAATAAAACCTTGGTGAAACATTTTAATTTTATTAAAAATTAATTATAATGTTATCATTTAGGAATATTTCACTAATTAGTTAAGACATGTCGGCTTAACCTTTTTAACTAGTTAGTGATATATTTCAAATGTTATTATAATTTATTTTTAATAAAATAAGAGATTTTTTTAACTAAAAAATTAATTGTGGCAACTAAAAATTACATATGGCGCTTAACTTCACATTAATAATAAAAAATGCATTTTAATTTTTTTAGTGGTTAATGATTAAAAAACATTTTCAAATATCTGATGTTTAGCTTTTATAGGCCAAATGCCGCGAAAAAACAATAGTTATAATAGTGATGATTTGATGGTGTATTTATAAATATAGAAACTATATAAATAAAAGGGTGAGATTCATCGAAATTATAATATGAAGTATCAGATAATCGATCAAAACAATTTAGAATTTCAATTAATCTACTCATAACGTAAGTGGGTAATTGTGCTTCTAAAAATTCATAATCGTGATTACTTATTAAATGTATTCAAAAATATTCTAGAACTTACATTAGCATTTGCAGGAATTGTATCTAACTTTGATGATGTTTCAATCCATGTTAACCAACATCCATTGTTTTTCTTGTCATAAAACCAATCAAATACATTCTGACGATCAGGGAAGTATTGAGCTTTTGTTAATTTGAAGCTTTTAGGTTTCGGAGCTTCCTTCCAATCGCCATTTAAAATTTTCCTATAGTATACGTCAAATGTTTTACGACCATCACTTGTAAGTGTAGCTCCTAAACCCCAAGCTATGCAGAATAGAACCACGCATTGTAACCACACAGAGCTTACTTGCGTTTCGCCATATAACAAGGCTGTCAGTAATCTTGTAAATGACTATAAAGAAAATATTTTGCTAATTTTAACTTTTCTACCAAATAGTATTAAGAGTCGAACATACATTAAACAAATGAATTTCTGATGTTGCCTGGAATAGTTTACATGTATGGAATATTTCATATAATGTAGGCGGAACAAGCCACATGATCAATTCTAAAATCATATCCAGTTGTTCAATGAGCAAGATTTTACGTAGGTTGACAACGTAAGAATCCAAAAAGGGTCGCCATCCTAATTGTTTGGGTTCCATATAGATCATACCACATCTAGAGACCGTAGCAGGAGATGCTTGCTCTAGATCTGCTGGCTCAAAAATCAAATTCATCTTATTTGACATCTAAAGAAGAAAAACGTTTGTGTATACATAAAAGTACACAAGATTGGTGACTTACTTGAATAATTTCTCCGGACATTAAGCACAATTTCTTGTTGTCATCAAGTACTGTATTCATATTTTCTATCCAAACAGCGTCTACTGGTCCATCGAATAAAATCCATTTGCGGTCAGTTGTTATAGATGTTGCATATTCACGAAATGTAACTGCTAGAACCCCATCGGACCATTCGTGGGATGCTGGATCGAACATTCCATACAACTGACCCATTGTAATTGCTTTTGGATTTATAATTTTGAAGATTACTCTGTATTCGCGAAGTTTTGCGCCTTTATCCATTTGTAATAGAGCTAGTGCGTCCGCTAATGACTATAAAAATATTTGTATGTAGCGATTTATATGATTATTCACTATTGATTGAGAACTTTTAAAATATTTTTAGAAATAACATTAATCCAGTTAGGCCAGTATAGACCGAGAGCATGGTCCTACATACAGGTCTGGAAACTGTAGTGGTGGGGAGTGACTCGCTTATTGTACAAAATTTTAATTTCGATTTACGCCACAAGGATCGCTAGGATTCGGCGAGAAATCTCCC
>JARJED010292258.1:0-12388 GCA_030264515.1 Sepedophilus sp. GC000190 | reverse complement strand
TTCGTTTAGGCTATCAGGTACTTTACCTGAAAAGATTTAGGTACCTGTTAAGGCAAACTAACTTTTAGAGCATTTTTTCAGAAAAATTTGATAAATTATTTAGCTATTTAATTGTAATTTATGTGACAAGTTTGATAAAAAAATATTGAACCGTTTTTGAGAAGTTATCAATATATTAAAAAACAGGACATTCTTGATTTTATTATGATAGAGATACGTCATAAATTGTTTATGAATTTTATACCAAAATTAATAACTATTTTTTATATAAAGATACGTATAAAATCTCATGTGGAATGGCCATATCAGATTTTAATTCTTATTTTAAGCATGCGATAATTTACAAAAATAATAAAAACGAGTTTCTATTTTTAAATTAGTATCTTTTAAGAAACAATAATATTAAAAATAATATTTCTAAGATCTTTAATACTATTTTAGAAAATTTATAGTGTTACAGATATGACAAACCCTAATTTTAGTTCGTAACATGAATTTTGATGTCATACGCTTTGTTTAGCTGCATTTTTTGGCGCTTTATCGGTGAGGAGTTTGGCCACACGGATTCGATACTTATACATAAAGAGGATAGAAGTTATAAAATGTAATCTCCTACTTCTAAACACATTATTTTTTATCCTATTTGTATTTTATCATCGCCGTGTGTTAAATGAATGCTGAAACTAGGAAATTAATCAAATGAAAATTTATGCAAAAAATTAATTACTCGAGTAGGTTTTGAGCCCAGGACTTTGGCTTTACATAACCAACTAAACTATCATCGAATCTCCACATCCAACGAAATTTTTAACGCATATTCACAACTATAATTGACATATTTATTTGTCTTCCATCTGCTAGCATCCTCATGGCTCGAAGACTAGCAAGAAGATGAGACTACGCCAAGTTGTGATTCACGTTGTACTACTATATTAACCAGTGTTAATATTTTTAATTTATAATTATCCTATTAGTATTTGATCGAAAATTGGCATATGAAAGCTGAACCTCAGAAATTAATTAAATGAAAATGTGTACGCCAAAGATTAATTATTCGAGTAGGAGTTGAACCCGCGACTTCGGCTTAATGTGCCACTTCTTTACCAACCCAAGCTATTGAGTTGTGAGTATGCGTTAAAAATTTCTGACTCGTTGGCTTTGTTGATTAAAGCAGTAGCACGTAAAGCCGAAGTCGTAGGCTACTACTCGAGTAATTAATTTTTGGCGCATACATTTTCATCCAATTAATGCCATTAATTTTTTTTTTCTATTGTAAAAAATATAAGAAAATTTGTGAATTGATAATATCTATATTGGACATATATTTTAAATGTTTATTAAACACCAATATATTGTGGTGTTGTAAAATAGTACGGAATATCGGTATTGCAATCGTTAATGTGTTGGTATAGATTATAGATGGTATATTAACTAACGTATGTGTTTTTTATTGCAGGTTAAACTGGATCAAAATGTTGGCAAACCATCCAGAGTCATTCACATCAGGAACATCCCTAACGACGTCACTGAGGCGGAAATTATCCACCTAGGCATACCATTCGGACGTGTTACGAACGTCCTGGTGCTCAAAGGCAAGAATCAGGCCTTTTTGGAAATGGGCGACGAGACGTCTGCTACCACGATGGTCAATTACTTCGGAAATTGCATGGCGCAGTTACGGGGTCGCGCTGTCTACGTTCAGTACTCTAACCACAAGGAGCTTAAAACCGATCAGACGCACTCCAATGCGGTAAGTCACCAACAATTCTATTCACCATAATACGCGTATAAAAATTAATTGAAAGTTATTAGATGTTAAATTAAATACATCTGTATATTTTTATTAAAATTTAAACTTTACATTAATGCAAGGCTATAAAACGTTGCTCTTTTCAAACTGTAATTACAACCTTAAATTACTCCGCTTTATCGCATTAATCCTTGTCCACATGGAGTAATTAATAAAGTTGTAATTATTTTTATATGCCCATAAATAAATTCGTACGTTTTATTAAAAAAACGGTGCGTGATTCCGAGAATTTATAGGACCACTGTGCGCATTTTCTTTGTATTTACCCCCTGCCTGATTAATTCAACAGCGATTTCACGCGGTGTAATTATCACGTCGATTAATCTTATAGATAAGGCGTGAAACGAAAACGCGTTCTCCAACTTATTTGAGCAATTTGTACCTACTTTTAAAATTGCATATTTTATTCGTCCCGGCGCCTTCACCATTTATAGTATATGTTTTATACATAACACGAAATAAAACACTTTCGCCAAGACATACGCTTGAAATCGTATCTTTGCATACCGCATATTAATAGTGTATGTAGTTTGATGTTAATTTAAAAATAAATGTTTACATAATTTATACGACCGCAGCTACTACATCAAAAAGCATTTGAGTAAATTAAAAATATATCGCTTAAACTTAAACCGTTTTTAATTGTTCTTTTGAGAAATAATGGAACTAGAGCTTATTGTCTCGGTTTTGGGCTACCTCTGTCATCCTTTTTCGGTGCGCATTAATTTCTCTCGTTATTTAATAATGATCGGAGTTTAATCGCGTCCACATTGCCTCGAATATTAATTAACGCGTACCGGTTCATTTCGTCGAAATTGTCTCGCATATTAAATAATTTATCGCGGGAGGGCGACGCGCGCCCGCTCGTGCCTTCTTCTACCGACGTAGAAATTTTGTAAAATTTTAATTAATCGACGTGCACCGTAATTATTTCGAGTGGTTTTCCCGAATGCCTTTGCTTCGACGTGCACGATTTAATTACAGCTTTGTGTTGTGACGTAATAATTTATCTCAATGCGATTGTATTATTTATTGGGCTTTATTATTATTGTCCTTCTCTAGTTCTTTGTAAATTATAAATACCAGAAGCACGACATGCCAAATGATATTCTTCTTCAGTGTCAATATCTAGAATATTAAACTGTTTTTTAAACCTTATGTATTATGTACGGTACCTTGAATTGTAATATTTGTTTTTTTACATAAACCTAAATCATTACTTCATCACGTGTGCAAAAAAAAAATTATCATTATAGAATGTATAATTTTGAACATCATCAACAAAAGCTATTAATAAAAATAACAAATTATAATGAACCTATATTTGAACCTGTGGTGCACCACTGATTGCTTCATACCTATTTAACAAAGTACTCATATATTCAATTTTCCGGCATCTTGTTATGTAACAAAGAGTGACCAACTTTAATAATATCAATGTTAATATAATAGTTTGCAGTATTTAATCTATTTAATTTACCTTATTTAAGTCGCTATAAATAACATCCATCCGATTACAGTTTTCAAGTTTCAGTGAAACAGCTTGAGTAAAATTCATCAAATCGGTCTATGGTCAGCTTTTCCTTATTAAAACCATGTTGATTGGTATTAATAGTAGGGCAAACAATATTATAAATGAAGGATGAAGGAATGTATTTCACATAAATATTTTATTTAATCTAATACAATTGCGTGCATACAAATCGACCCACTAGCATTTTTGACTTTAATTTTTTTTTTTAAACTAAATGTCAGATCATAAAGAAAACCTATGCTGTTCGAAAAATCATTTAATACGCTTTAACATGAGCTTAAATTGATTAAGAGTGCTTATTGTTTATCAAGTGCAGAAACAGATAACACAGTAGAAGAGTTGCATAACAGCCACAAGAAACAATATCAAACTTGATTAGATCTATGATTCTTGTTAAACCATATTAAATGATCTTTCGAACAACATAAGTTTTCTTTTTGGTCTAACATTTAGTTTAAAAAAATAATAATTAGAGTCAAAAGGGCCAAGTGGGTCGATTTCTAGGCATGTAAGTGTAACTTGCATCTAAGGTAAAAATGGCCTAGTCATGGTTTAAAGAAATATTAAATATACTTGTGTAGGCTCAATTATACGAGCCGAGTCGCACATATGAATTGGACCAAATAACCATTCAATAAATTTATATTTTTCTTAATTATAAATTATTAAATTCACATTACTTACAGAGAGAGAAATAAGTGCATTAGATAAAATAAAATTTGGTTACGCCTCTGCTTACATATATCCTTTAATCAAAATGTCCTTGTAAATATTCTCAAAAAAGACAAACCCGAAAACATACGGTAAGCACTACGATCTTTTTTGTATTTAACGTTATCATGTTTACCATATTTTGGGGTATTTGTAATGGTATACAATAAAAATAATGTTACCGTTTTTCAATATCATGTGTGTGCGATAACTCTTAGATAACTTAAATTTCTACCACTGAGTTATACCATTTGGCTGCAGTTATTTGTATTTTATTTAGTCTATAAAATAATGAAATAATTCTATTAACTAGATTTACTATTCCATAGATAAAAAAGTCACGACCACCGGAAACGCCATGCATTCACATGTTAAATTCGACAATTAGTCGAATAAAGTGTGGCAACCCCTCTCCGCCCCTCTGGCCGCCCCCACCGGCAACATATCGATTATTCATATTAATAATTCACCGGCAGCTAAAACGCGCTTGAATTCGAAATGAGCGCGCGCGGTTTTCGGGGTTGCCTTCTGGTTTTAGCGCGCGCTGGCACTTTTAATCGTGCTTGCCCCCCTCCACGCCGCGCCTCCCTTCTCGTGCGGGGAGCGTAAACCGCTCTTCGGTTTTTACGGGCCCCGACTTTTCAATAGTAATTACATTATTGCGGATTGTAATGGGCCGATCCATAACCCGGTGACTCCGACGGCCGGGAGAACAATGCCGCCCCCACCGTCATTGTCTCTGCCCCCACAAAAGAAAATTCGAGCCGGCCAATTATTTTAATGCTACGACCCCATCTCGTGAGCGCGACGCTGCGATGCTAATGAGTGCACATTTTCGATTATACAATTATCGTTTCGGGCTGTTGTACAACCACCGTGTAATCTTTTACTTGTTTGTTAAGGGTTGTTTTGTAAAGTACAATAAAAGACACTTAGGTGCCCTTATTACGATGAGGTAGAAATTTATTTTATTTTTCTGAGATAACGACGAAGAAGGGTTAAACTAAAGTAATATTGAATCTTAAAAGGGCATTAGTAATGTAAGAAGAAATAATAAAAATAGAAAGCTCAAAATAATCTAGTATAGTACGTTTCACGCTTTTCTGAACTAGTTTTATTGGTTGGTTATTACTGTACTAAAATTGCGATAAGAATAAAGTAGATGGTGCTTCGGTTCAAGTTGCGTTTACACAACTTAAATGTAGATCAGCGCGAAATTTTTAAATTATTTATCAATAACCAATCATACTTCATGAACATATTTTATTCCCATAACAACACTAGAAATATTTGCACGTTACGAGAATTCCAAATTTCTGTTATTATATGACGTATTGTACTTGCTAAGGTTATGTAATGTGTCATGGCGTTTGAATTTTAATAACAAAAATTATACATTTCACTTCCTACTACTTCGAAATAATAACGATTCCATTGAAAATTCTATGCACCTTGATAAACTATTATTAACTTATCTAAAATGCTTCAAGTGAACTTAATATTTCGTCACATTTGATGCGAATTTGTGCAAATCTGTCGAGATGAGATTTGAATAACGCTCCTACAATTTCCCCCCATTCATACGTCTCGCTTCAGTTTAAAAAAAAACGTTGCCTATTATCATGACAATGGCGGCACTGATGAAGTAATTACCCGCATGCACAGGGCGAGGCGACAATGTGTCACGTGTGGCGGCAAAATAATAATGGCCCCGAGAATCCACGGCGGAATCATCCTTTCCGCCCGCGAAAATCAAGCGAATCGCAATGCCACGCATTTTCCACCCCCAGACATGGCACAATTACCACCACGAACTTGTTCTCTCCACGGCTGTTGATATTTTTTTATTTCAGCACTCATTCCGAGCTTGCTAATTACATGCTCTAGAACGAGGAGACTGTCACATTTTTGTGTATCTCATCCTTTATTGGCATTTTGTAATCAACATAAACGCTTCACGTCATCTTTTATAAATTTTAACCCAACCAATCAAATCAAACTTAACAAAACAAAAAACGTTACCTTACCATTACAATACTAAATCAACTGCAACTAAATTCATTATAAACTTACATTTCTTTATTTCTCCTTCTCTTTCCTTCCTATTCTCCCTCATGCATCGCCTAACTTTTCACTTACGTTTTCCCTTTCCAAATGCCCGTACCTCCATGCCTCGTCCTTCTCTGCTCTTCCACTTCTTAATCATCACTTTCTTCTCTCCCCTTACCCTCTTTCTTTCAATTCCAAAGCTCATATGAATCCTTCCCTTTCACCTCACCTTCTCCTTTATCTACTAGCCTTCTTTTTACCCTGTCCTTTTTTCTTCATGTCTTCTCCACCGGAAGAAAGGAGATATTGATATCTCTCCTTTCTTCCTATTTCAAATCTTCGTTAATGTAGACCTCTGTTTCCCTCAGCTTAAACTTAAAATTTCTCTTTTGTCCTCCTTTTTTTAATTTTTGAAAGAAGCTTGTTTTCTCCCAGCCTACTATTTCCTCCGGCACCACAGCTACCCCTAAACCTCCATCAAAAACCCAAATTCCTTTTTCCTCACTCTCATCACCATCACGTTATTTTCCTTCCGCTCATATTTCTTCCCCTCCTTCCCTCTTGTCTCCCTCATATTTACTTCATTTATACTCCCACTTATTGCTCCATCGATCTCTAATTTGTCTGCCCCATTTTCGTTCGCCCTTTTCCTTTTTTCCAGCTTTCCGTCTTGTTTCCAAACCCCTTTTTCATCTCTTTCTTTTTTTTCATCCTTCCTGCTCTCTCTCTCTCTCTCTTTCCATCTTTTCCCAATTTCCGGTGGTCCTTCTTTCGTTTTTTCTACTTCCCTCCACCATTCGTGACCCACGGTTTCCACCTCGCATCATCTTCTCTGTGACCTCCGCTTCCTCCAACGATTTTTCTATAATAGTACAACCCTTTGGGATCTTGGTCTGCTCGGGATCAGGCCAAGATCCTATAATTGGTTATGGTTGCATATTGATTGAAACTTATGCTTGCATTTTATTACAAAGCGCATGCGCCAAAAGCTACTCACTGTATCAATAAATGATAATACCTTTAATTGTATTATGATTATGCTTTCGTGATATGTGAACCTCATCATTATTTCTTCTTTACTATTATGTATTTCAAATAGAAGCATCTGTGCATATAAAATCTGAGTGTTTGTTTAACTAAACATACATGTTTACATGTATGTATCTCTGCAATATTCGCCCGGTGTGCTCGCATTTTCTTTTTTAATGGATTATTTTCGTGGAAAATGTAATTTATGTATGCGACGCGGTAAGGAGAAAAAACTTAAAGCCGGAGAAACGTATCAAAAGGAAATGTAACTCACGTTTGATCCCCTTAGAGCCGCACGAGGCACATAAAAATCTTTTACGCATGCACAAATCACGTTTTACAAATCGCTACAAGGCGAAATAATATTCGAAATGTTTTTTTTTTCTACTACGCGGTCACACGATAATGTACGCAAGCCGGATTTGCATTTCGAATGTGTGCCGCGGCGCGTGTTTGTATTTGCAATTTAAACAATCGAGATCGATAAATCGATATAACACTTTGTGTTTATTTACTTCCCGATTTTTTATTTGAAATCAGATACGGGTGATTTTGTTTGGCACAATAAGCCCTAAAGTATGCTTCAATCTAGTTGACTTAATTAGTGTACGATGTATTCAATGTTGGTTTTCGATTTTATAATGAGAACTACAGTAGATTTTTGTAAATGTAATATTTGCTGACAAATTGGAAAATATGCTTGTGCTTGCTTGCCATTTGAATTGTTTTATTGCAATTTTTGTCTTTATTTATTTAATCTAATACTAATTGGCAATTTTATAGACATTTTTTTAATATAAAAATGTGTTTTTGAAGTAACTCTTGGACTGCACGTTTCTATTATACCTACCGAAATTTCATACAATTTTGTACATATGGATGCCCGGCGCATTCACCATAAATTACTTCTATCACATTAATTGCTGAAGAAATTGCAATTTTAAATATTTCGATTTGAAATTAATGCTATATTCAGTTAAATAATTTGAAATAACGTTAAAAATCAGTTTTTCAATTATTTTTTGATTATTCTTTTATAATTTCCATTTAAGAAATTTTCAGTTAATTTTCAATTAATTTCGATGATTTCTAACCAGAATTGCATTTATAGTATTTTTCAATGTTGATCAATAAAATTTATCGATTTGTAATGGCGCCCTTGTATGGAATTCTATGAATAATCGGTATACCAATAAATTATGTATTATATGTGGCTAGTTTGATAAAAAATATATTGAGCCGTTTTTGAGATACGTATGATAATGTCATGTGGATGGCCAGATCATATTTTTCAATTTTAAATATTGGAAAAAATCTACTTCTGTAGATAAGAATTAAGATTTTTATTTTTTATGTTTTACCACACACTATCTGATGAAGACACTGTGTAGTGAAACATTGGCACAGACATACAAAATAATATATAAATAATAACCAATTTTTGAAATCTCTATCTACAGAAGTAGATTTTTTCCAGTATTTACGAGAAATATAATATATTTAACTTTGGATGCGACTACACACGTTGGAACGGCATATTTTTCCCCGATCGGAGAAACTATCAAAAATCCAAAAGAATTTCGAGAATTGTCAAGTATATTTTGCGAATATTTAACTTTAAATAAAAACTTAATCAATTTTGAATGGAGGTTTATAAATACTGTTTAGGGGAATAGTTATTTACATAAAAGTTAGGAAAATCTCACATTACTGAAGAGGAGCTAAATTGAAATACGAGGCACTTTTTGACGAGTATTTTAAAGCTCCGAGTCAAGAGATTTTACTGACGTGTTTTGTATTATTTTTTTCTGGAAATCGTAAAAAAGACGAAATTTACAAATTTTACTTTTTTTTACAAATTCCACAAAAATCAATTTTGTCAATTTTGTTGGCAATTATAGTTACTAAGTAAACAACATCGTTTTGCGTCTTGTAAAGTCTTTACAGTACTAGTCCGGAAAATGCGCGTAAATAAGCAGGAAAATGTTGTTTCCAATACGATTTCCGGAAAAGAATATTTCAGTTCATCAAAATCTATGAAAATATAAAAAATAACGCCATTTTAACATTTCCTTTAAAAACCTTTAAAACCACTAGATTTAATTTTTGTTGAAGATTATTGGATTCATTATCGTTTCTAGGGAAATGAGTATCAAATCAAATTATATGTTTACGTTTAGATTATTTTTTAATAGTTTTTAGTTATAGTCACATAATTTATAGTCGACAATGCGAATTACGAAAATTTAATCTAAAACCTCGACTAAGTTAATTAGAGTCACTTTTTAACAATACAATTTAGTGGAAACGAAATTTAATACTCTCACATATTCTGCACTCGTGTGAATGGAATGCAAAATTCTGGCCTAAAAGCTCGCGTAGGATAAATAGAGTTAAAACAGTTTTAATTAATCAACAAGTGTGTTGCTTCAATTTTCAATTCTGCTGTGTATGTTAGCTCTCAAAATTAATCATAATTTCTAGAAGAAATTACGTTACTTTTTAGTAACGCTTATCGATGGCGCGAGTTTTATAAACAATAATAAATTTTGCAGCATGAAGCTTTCTATTAAAATAAAGAAAGCGCGAGAAAAGCACACGGGCTATTATCATAGATAGCGTATCGCGTTTGGGGGTGGAAATTTTAATTGATTTATACATCGCGCAACCACTTCCCACTCACGGCTCTCGCGGGTCTTTAAAATTTAATGGACGTGCACATTCTAATGAATGGCACACTTAATATGATGCACAGCTCATATTCGAGAGAATAAGTTTTCGGCGATTATTAGAGGGCGCAGTTTCAATTTATCACCGGTTGTTTGTGCTCTCCACCAGCACCCCGATTTCGCCTAATTTCCACCGGTGTGGTAAATAAAACGAAGACGTATTTTTTCACTCTCGCCAAAAAATTAACGAGGGCCGCCAGAAGTAAGTGTTATTTATGGCCAGGTGTAAATTTCCAAGTTAACTTTAAAGTAGTGCCCATTCCGCGGCACCTTCCTCCTCCTTCACCTGAGGGAAAACTGTTCCTGTTCCTCCTCATGAATAGAAAATAATAATATGTAAATATTATAGACTGAAAAATGGGGAGCATTAAATTCGGGAGAAAGGGAGAAGCCAAGCAAAATTTCCCAATTTATAAAACCAAATGCATTTACGAAATTGCCGCTCGTTTTTTGAGAGACGAGCCGGGGCCCCGTGCGCCCTGCTCCTCCTCCAAAAATAAACTTCCCTCATTATTTCCTCGCGAAATTACATTATAAACAACAGGAAAAAAAGCGCGGCGATTTCACTACCGGGCCGAGATGTTTACTCCGAATTATCCCTCAAATATAAGTTAAGCAAATACAATTTTTCGTAATTCTCTTCAGAAGGCCATCAAAACTTTTTGTGCTTGAACGTTGCGACTAATTCAATTCCGAACGGAGAAAATGTTTATTTCTAGTTCCAGGAGGGGGAACACAACGCTAAAAATGATTACGATCGGGTGCGCGCGCGATCGATGGAAATCCCCTTGTTTTTCCCCCCGGAAGAGGATTGAAAAAGCTCTGGAAAAAAGTTCTTCTTTTCGTCTTATGCGCGCGTGAGCGATTATTGAAATGGCAGGTGTTTCCTGTTTAATTCATCTCCGGGGCTCGCTTCGTTAAAAATTCGCTTATGGTTTCATTTTTTTGTTAATTTGCAAGCCGCCAGCGCAATCTGGGCTGCCTACATACCGGTACATTAGGCGCAAGCGCTTATTAAAATAAAATAAACGCCTTATATAATTTCGCTCTAAGGTAATCGATTACGCGTATGCGTTGCTACTATGCTTGGGTATGAGGAATATTTATGTGTGCTGATGTTATTCGCACGGGGGGTGCATTTGAAAGGGTAGTTGCGGTTGGCGGATTTGCGTATAATTAGAAACGAGGCCGCCGGACAAACCACATTTCGAATAGCACATTAACCGGGCAGATACAGTTACCAGATTTGGTTTACAATATATTTCATAATTGGCGCAACCACTTTTTCGTTTTAATTAATGGGCAGGGAATACGGTTAGCGGTAATTATATTAACGTCTGGGCGATGAATTTACGGACGCAAATTATATTATTAAATTGTTTAATTTTTGCTATTTAATCTAATCGTATTGGACGCTCGGTTTACGTTATATCAAATTTGCATTAATTAATTATAACATTTTAACAGTAACATTAACCCTTAAGGGAAAATCAACATAATAATATATACCATTCACGCTAATAACACAGCCACACAATAAAAATGTCAATATTTTTTCAAAGAAAATCGAAATGAAACTTCCCAAAAATTAAGATAAGATCATTTCACAAAAAAAAGTATAAATTAATTCTTTTAAATTTAATGTATAAAAAATAATTAAATTTTGCAGAAATTGGTTGTTTTAATAAATAAAATTTTATAAATAAAATTAATGAATTATTGAAAATTAAGTAAAATTTCATACACATTTTTGTGTAATTTAACAAATAATTGAAGACAATTTATAAAATTATGTGAATAACTTCTCGAAAATCTCAGACTGAACTTTATCAAAATTTATTAAAAAAAAAAAATGCAAAAATTATATTAAAATAATGCATTTTTTTAAATTGATTAAATTTAACAAATTCAATGAAAATTTTAAAAGAATTTAGTTCATTTCAATAAAAAAAGCAAGCACATTCGAACAAAAATCTATTGAAATGATAAATAAATTATTCATGTTCTTTGAAGTACAATGAATATTTGCAAAAAAAAAACTCGATAAAATTTAAAAAAAAATATATAAAAATTTGCAAAAATTCAATGAAATTATTGCTGAATTTCGACGAATTATTTGAGAAATTCTATGAAATTTAAGGAAATTCAATAAGTATTTATAGAAATTCATAAATTTTACATCAGAATTATTAAATAAATTCAATTAATTTTTATAAGAATGAAATTTTATGAAATGTTAATGAATTTATAATGAAATTTTGTAAACTGTATTTTTTAAAGAAATTCTATGAAATTTTAATCAATCTATGATTCTATAAAATAAACAATCGTAAAGAATTAAAATTGAATATTATTTGTAAAAATAGAATTGTTTTTTTTTTACTTACGTATTATACGGACCACTGCCAAATAGATGACATAACTTAAAAATAATAGTAATATCCCCTCTGCATGCAAATCCACCATCCCTGCTGCTCCGAGTCGATACAGCACCAAAAAAATTACCACCCCTGCGCATGCATCCAC
>JARJED010291137.1:0-11126 GCA_030264515.1 Sepedophilus sp. GC000190 | reverse complement strand
TTTCTCAAAAAACATCGCTTATTTGTTTAAAAGTCGTGATCACATCAGGATTTTCAATCACTGCCACAAATAAATCACGGCAACAGTTCACAGTGTGATTACAAAATCACGATATTGCTCATCACTACATATGATAATGTCAAGTGGTCAGATTTTGTATTACAGCGCCATCTATCATGAATCGAAAACAATGTTTTGAATAAAAGTTGGATATTTTTTGACGTACTATCCGAATCTGCAATAAAAAAAACAGGAATTCCTACTTAAGATTTGAAAGTAGACCCTGCCCACCCACCCTCATCCATGTGGGGGTCTATTTTGGTATCTTTCGATAACTTTTTCAGAAATATTAAATACATGTCTTGTCATTTCCCGATGCAATGCTTATTTTTCGAGATATTCAGCCGTTTCCAGACTTTTTGGACACCCTGTATATATAAATGCAAATAATTATGCACATATGTGATATATTTAAATCAAATCAATTAAATATATATCATAAATTTACATGTATATACTTACATTTTTCATACCAAATTATCTGTAAATTGACAAAATAAAACACAAAATAGACATATCTATTGATGAATATTTAATTTTATTTATAATAAATAAAAAATTCAAAATTTAAGCTGTTAATGATCAGCAGGATGATCCCTGATAGATGTACTGCGCTGTTGACGAACAATGAAGCTCATGCCACCACTCCACCCAACATGAAATGAAAATAAATCTTATCCTGACAAGGGGGGTCCAACGTACCGGAACGGTTATTTAAAAATTTATATTTTTTTGAAAATTATATTTATGCAATCTCCTTTCATGACTTTTACAACCATATTAAAGTAAATGCCTTCAACAAATTTCGTGAGTATTTGCATTTTATTTTCAGAGATAATTACATTTTAATAGAATCCTGACGTCGTCGGGTAATCCGTTTACCTAGATCCATTTATATCATTTTATTTATGCCCAACTTGTTATCTCCTATTAGAAACTATAACTAATTATCTTTTTGGAACCTATAATATCAATAATATCAATTTTAACTGTTATTTTTCTGTGAACAAATAGTTCTGACATCGTAGGGCAGGCTGGGTCCACTTACATACCTAATGTGTTATAGTTGTTTAAAACAATTTATTAGTTGCTATTTACTTATATTAATAAATAAATATATTGAAATATATTTTTTAAATTCTTAATTTTATTTTATATCGTATATATAAACCATGGGTCCACCGAACCCGGGCTGTTCTGTTACATCAGTAAAATACCTTGTAAACCCTGATAAAATACCAGCTGTTAATAATTCAAACTAGTTATGGACCCGTGCAGTTGAAAATTGAGTGCATTAGAGGATTTGTTTTTTTTAATTGTATGGAAAAATATTAAACAAATTTAATAATTCTAATTTGAAATTATATATAATAATCTGTTTAGCCTCTATGATAAGATGCAACACATACTATCCGTTTAACATAAGTATAGGTCGCACAATCTTTCTTTGCCTGGTAAAAAACTGCGCACTCGTTCAAAATGTAGGGGGAGGTGATGCGCTAAATGCATACAACTTTGAACATTGCTATGCCTTCATAAGGGTAAACAATAGACCGAGTTAATTTTGTATATGTAGTTGCCACGTCAATAATTTAAGGCGTATATTGCATCTTCATAAAGCAGGGGTGCCCAATGCGTAGCTCCTATGGCTCAAACCACCTATTAATATTTAAAATTGAAATATTCAAAGTGCAAAATATATTTTGTAACATAACTAAAATTTTTAAATTAAAAATCTTTAAAAAAAAATTCTCTGCTACATTTTAACTATTATCTTTCCGAATAAGATTTTTTTTTTAATTTTCACCTGATGCCTTCCTGAGAAAAAAAAATCCACCATTGGCAGCGGGATTTCCAAAAGAGGGTCCTATTTGACGGATTTTTTTATTCGTTTTTTTATTGTTCATGAAATTATAATCTATTTATGTAAAGTAAAAAATAATTTATATATTTAATAGTAGCGTAATTTTTTTTTGTATACCCCTTTTTCCAAGCGCCAAGTTTTAAACCAATTTTTAGGGCTCCGTAAAGAATCCTTATAGGATCATTTTGTTATCTGTCTGACTGTCTGTCCGTGCGTCGAGGCCTTTTTAAATTAATAAATTTTGTTCATAATTCTCAAACTTCTTCCATAGTTTTCAATTAATTTCTAACTAGAGTTTTTTAATCTTGTTTCAGGTTTTTAAATTTATATCCAGGTTTTCCTAATATTTAGATAGATGAGAACTTTTTGAACGTACATAATCAACTATGAATTATTATAATTTCATTAAGTTTTACTGCGTTTTTAAAGAAATTTCATTGTTGGAATTTTTACCCAAAAGCATTAATTTTAATCAAATTTCAAGCAAATTTGGTCATAATATATCAGCAATTTTACTTTGACAACAATTGCCAATCATACTGTTTTGCTAAACATCGGAGACAACTTTCATGAAATCAATTTTTTGTCAAAAAATCATTGAGTCTTCAGAAAATTGTATTGAATTTAGTCATAAATCACCATAGTTTAATTGAATTTCGGTAAATTTTGAAAACAGTTCATTGATTTTTTTAATTCGATAAATTTTAATAAAAAAATGGTTTAAACAAAATAAATTGTCGAGATTTTAAGAAATTTAAATTAATTTTGTCATAGATTATTAAATTCTGATGGAATTTCCGACAATTTAAAAATAAACCGTTAAGGATTAAAGAGATTCCATTAATTTTTAATTAAATTTTTTTTAGATTCGATTACATTATTTTTATTTTTTATCATTATGGATTCTTTTTAGGGTTCCGTAGGAACCCTTATAGGATAACTCAGTTGTCCGTCCGTCTGGGCGTGTGTCAAGATGACACTCACTGAGCGATCATCATAACCTATAGGGTGTCCCGAAATACTTAAAAAAATGGCGCCTTACAAAACAATATAATATATAAAACATGTAATGATAAGGAACCCTCGGACCCCTCCAAGAGCGCCAGTCCTACTTGCACTTGACCGATTTTTTTTATCGAATAATAAATAATAATATAATAATTGTGATTGCGCCGGGTATTCATATATACAGAATTTTATGAAAATACGGTATATATCAGTCACACCGTTCCCTTTCGGGGTAGCCAAACGACTTGTGCAATAGTAATTTTCTCATATATCATCAAATTCTGATTGAATTTTACTAAATTTTGATTAATCTTTTTAAATTCGTCTGAAAACTATTGCGTTTTGATATTTTTATTTTTTTTATTTTTGGCCAAAATCCTTCCCGAGTAATCGCGAGTAATTAATTTTTAATTTGCATTTTAATTAATTTCTGCTCGGTAGGAAACTACATTAAATTATTATACATGTTAATCTTCACTGGGCAGCTAAAATTAATGAATAATACTTTATTGCTAAGTTTTGAATAGTTATGCAAATACTATTTGCTCACTACTTTTACTATTTTTTACTTTTTGGCTGGTTTGCTGTTTCATTCGTTTGATTTGATTTATTCTGGAAGCTGCTAATTTGTAATCTGTTGTGGTAAATTAAAAATACACTCATTTCACTTTGTTTATATCACACATTTATTTTAAAGTCACTATAGATTCGACACAACAATAAGATTATCAGTCTGAAAATTATCAACTAATTGTTGAAACTATAATCACTATAAAATTAATCTGTGATATAAACAAAGTAAAATAGGCGTTTTTTTTTATTTATTTTGTTTTATTTTGCTATTTTAGTACTTTTCTGTTTGATCCAAATAGATTAATTTGCATTGATTACATTTTATGTCAAACATAAAGTGATCATAAATAAATGTGTCAAAATACATGAAAATACACTTTAAAAATAATGCTTGTGATATTTTATTGAATTTACACGATTCCTAGGATGTGACAGTTGAATTTTATATTATTTTTCACCAAAGATTATTTGTATGTCAAATTTTATTAGTTTCTTGGGAAATTTAAAATTTTCTCAAAAATCATTAAATATCATTTTAATTAATTTTCACTAAATTTTAATATAAGCATATTGAATTTCGACCAACATCTTTTAATTTTCCTATAAATCACTTAGAATTTAAAAAGATAGTGAAATTTTATTAAATCATCATATAAAATCATTGACTTTGTCAAAAAATCACTTAGTTTTGTTAAAATTTTGTTATCATTGAATTTTTATAAAATTTCTAAGAATATTATAGACTTTATATTTAGTAATTTAGAAATTGGTCTAAGCAAGTATTGAAATTTTATTTGACAAGAAATCTTTCAGTTTCGGTTAAATTTTATCGAATTTGAATTTAATTTTGAGAAAAAAATAAAATAAAAATGAATAAAGTTAGTATTGTAGAAATGTTATTAATTTTTATTGAATTTTAAACTCACAATTGGATGTTTATGGAAATAATTATGTTTGTGTAATTTCATAGTATTTATTACTTTTAAATAGAATTATGTTGAAATAATTTTTTGTTTGTAGAGTTAATTAAATTTTAGACAAAAGTCATAGTTTTTCTCTCAAATCTCATTGAATTTGCTCAGTTATTTAAATTTTGCTTGATTTTCTTTGAATATTACTGAGAATATTTGAATTTATATAAAGTGTTATGAAAACTTTCATAAATCATCAATAAATTATGTTGAAAATTGATTCAGTAAATAATTTTTATTAAAGTTGATAAAAATCGATGTTTATTGAAATATTGTTAATTTGTTAAATTTTATTAGAAATAATTGAATTTTAATTAAATAATAGCATGATGAGGCTTTATTGAATTTGTCAGTAAATGATTGATTTTTTATAAAATTTATGTTTGACCAAAAAGACATCCGTTCAGAATTTTAATAATGATTTCAGAAAAAACATAGCTTTATTGAAATTTCATTGATTTTTTTATTTAATGATAAGCATTCAAATTTAAAAACTTCTTGATTTTTGTTATATTCTTATATAATTTTGTTTAATTTTTTCATTATTTTCTGTAGATTTTAAATGTATTTCAAGGTATATGAAAAATTTCATTGTTTTTTCAACAATTTTAATCAATTTTCAAGGATTTTTCGTTTATAAATTGTAATATTTGTTGTTGCTTCTTAAATAAAAAAAATTAAGGAAATTTATTTACTTTATATTTTTTAAATTATTTTCCTAAAATTTTCGGATATGTTTCCAATGATTGTTTGATGGTTTTCAACGATATCTAAAGAAATTTTAGAGATTTTAATATTTTTTTAATAATTGCTTAATGATTTAAAACATCTTTTGTTTTTTAAATTATTTTTTATAATATACAGTGATTTTTAAACAATTTTATTTATTTGTTGTTGATTTTAAAAATATTTTCTATAACTGAATGCTTTTCAAATATTTTCTGATATTTAAATGATTTTCATGTTTATTCGCCATTTGCCTAAAATTTTAAATAATTATTAATTTTTAATCATTTTTAAAAATGTTTTTATAATTTTAAATAATACATCAACAATTGTCAATAAGCCATATCGTTCCTCTAATATTTTCTATGGTTTATAAAGATTTTTCGTTATTTTTTTAATGATTTTCATTATTTTAGCAATTTTTTAATAATTTAATAGTTTTTTAATGACATTCGTTAACCATTCAATGATGTTTTTTCTGGATTTTCTCGATTACCAATAATTTTTGAACAATTGTTACTGAATTCCTAAGATTTTCCATGATTTTTTCACAAATTAGAATTTATTTTTATTTTTCTTAGTATTAAATAAAATCTCGACAAATGCTTATAAATCCTAACGTTTTGCTAGGAATTTCTATGATTATTTTTTAAATGATTACCAATATTTTCCACTAATTTTCAACAATCTCTCATCAAATTTAAAATATTTTAATAATTTTTTAATGTTTTTTCTAACGTTTTTTTTATGATTTTTCTTGGCTTTTATTAATCATAATTTTAATTTAATTTAAAAAAATAAATCTATACATAATTTTTAAACCCCAATAAGCGAAGATCCATTACTAATTTCTATATGATATTAAGCTATTAAATATATAAATTACATATTCTCTAGTATAATAATAATTTTATTGGAACTTATTATAGTAATCCCACCTTACCGCAATAATGACTCCATTTACAAAACTAATCACATACACTCAAGCAGCGAACAATATCAAACAAATTTTAAACATTTTCATATTACATTGTTTTCACTGCTGCCACTGCTTCGCCGCTTTACTTTCTAATACTTTTCAGTAATTATCCTTCGCGCTCGGAGAAAAGTTTGACCACAATACACCCAAATAACACCAATTAACACTTACAGAAAAAAAAACAACAATTTCAATCTGTTGAAAATTACAAAACTGGACAGAAATAATCGGCTCCCGGTTACATGTGCACACGTACAAATTACCCCGGCACGCAAATAATATTTAACTCCGATTCCCCATGGCACTTACAGCAGAACGATTAAGAAATCGAGAGATTATTACGTTTAATTGGAACCCGATCGAAAAAATAAATATGGCAATCAGTCATGCGTTACATAAAAGTTTAATTCGATTGTTACGATTTTCAACAATGAATTGATATTGAAAAAAATGCATTTAATATAGAGCAAAAATGTGTTAGGTAAGAACCAATAACCTTTCTCCACGTACTTATAAAGGTGTATGGATTGAAAAAAAAAATGCAGGTAATTTTCTAATTATGTTTGATTTGATTTTTTTTTTAGAAATAAAATTGATCTCATTAATTGGTGTTTATGTAAAAGTAAATAATGATGATTTTATAATATTTTTTTAAAGAGTGTGGAGTGAAAGTGTGGACGCAATTTTTGAATTAATGTTTGGTAATGCTATTTAATGAATTAAAAATTATTTAGTAGATTTTTTTAGTATCATATATACACATAATGAGTGGCAATAAATCAATAGCTAATTTGATTCAGAAAGCCCAGAGTTATTTCTTCTCTTTCCTTATTTTTTAATTTATTTAATAATTGCTGCATATCTAGTTTAGATGCCATTAGTAGTAATAAGTTCTAATATAAAATAATATTTATATTAAGAAAAAAAAAACAATGAATGAATTTATTAGAAGTTATTTCAGTGTGTATCATGTGCAGCAGCGGTTTTCAGAGATTGTTTCAAGGGAGGTCCGCAACATAAAAATATAATTGATTTGTTATAATAAATATCTTATATAATAACAATATTTGTTTACAGTACTTATTTCATGTATTCTATTAAATAAAGTATTTGCGATTTTTGAATTTAGAATGTTATAAAAATTGAGAGGGGGCGCGACATTTTTTTACGAAAGAAAGGGGGTGCTGATAGAAACAGTTTGGAAACCACATGTACAGTGAAATAACAAAAATACATGAATGAAAGCCATGAAAAATAAAATAAGATTTATTTTCACATTTCTTTTCAGACTCATGTTTGCCAATTTTATTATTGTTGTTAACAAATTTAGAAAGTAGTAAAATGCATTTCTTGTTAGTTAGTAATTTAGTTATGTAATTAATGTAACATCAAATAAAGTACATAATATATGTTTTATATACTGTTGTAAATTGTAATGTAAATATTATGTAATTATGAGATGTTTACTGTTACAACATTAGTTATACTTTGATTTTAATTTTAAAGACATGATTTAAATATAATGTATGAACTAAGCCAGGATTCTCATTTTATTTTTCATAGACATTTAAAGTGAGTTAGTTATATCTTGATTGTGTATCTTGGAGAGAAAAATAAAAAATTATTTAAATTTATATTTTTAGTATAAAAAAACAAAATCTATCTAAAGTTGATGATAACAAAATAATATATGTATGAAAGTTGTAATGCAAATTAAACATTTTTGACTCTTTGTATATGTAACTCCGTAGCTCAGTTGGTTAGAAAGCGGGCGCTTTTGCATTTTAATTCATTTCTCTATAGGAAACTACATACAAAATTATTACACATGTAAATATATCCAAAGTTTTTGTTAATAATTCATAATTTTCTGCTTTGAGAATATTATTTTTATTTGTGAGGAAAATATTTTGTAAATTTAATATAATTTGAAGAAAAATACTACATAAAGACTTAATGTCGATTATTTACAGGGATTCTATATAAATATATATACGAGTGTAGCGATAATGGATCCTACAATCCAATTATAAATCAAAATTCTTTCATTTCTTTTATTATTATCTACTCAAAATTTAAATCTATTTTCTTTCACACACACATTCTCACACAATGTAACAAAATCTCATTTCCATTTTTCTATTTATTATTGCTACAGAATCACTCAATATTATTATTTTTCTTCTATGAAATAAATTGCAGTAAATTATAATTAATTCACTACTAAAAATATAACTATTTTACTAGAATATTAATTTGTTTATTATCGTTAATGACCTACTATAAAATTACATAATATTACACAAAACAAATTTTATGTTCCTTTAAAATGGCAATAAATTAGTCGAGTTAATTGCATTGCAGGAAATTTGGCAAAAACGTTGGAAAATAATTAATTTATGTATTACTTTGCAAAATCGCGTTACATAATAAAAATTAGTGAAACATTAATATTCATAAAATCCCTGTGGCTTCGACGTGTTGCAAATATATAGTCCGTTATAAATTATTTAAGCAATTATTAGAATACTATACATAATCAAGCATTTATAATTTTTTATAAAAAATGACAATGCAATGAATTGCAAAATGATTTTTTAATAATAAGGAAATTGCAAACATTTTATAACATATTGAAATTTAATTTACCTATATACAGAATTTAGTAGTATAATATTTGTTACATGTTCAGTGCTTCATCATATTTATATATAGAAAATAAACGCCAACAAAAATATACATAATATACATAACATACAATTAAGCAAAGAAAAATCGAAGTACTAAAATTCTTCTTCCTATCTGTGATTTTGTGCTTACTTTTTTTTAAATACAGCATTTATAATAAATATATGCTTAAGTAATACTTGATCCTGAAGGATTTCCGGGATCACAACATATTCATACATCTCCATTGGACTAACGGATACCTGTGTACCAATTTTTTTATATTTCGAGATATATTGACCATTAAACAGGACAAGCATTGGCAATTATATATTTACTAACTCGTATTATCAGTTGAAAAATCAACGGCTAGCTTAGTGAATTTTATGTTAGAATTATCCACACTGACATGGCATGACATGACATTATGTGAAGTTGGTTGCATAAGTATAAATTTTCTCTTAAATTCGACAATTTCTCTTCTTAGATTTCTAGGATCAAAACATATTCGTGCCACCCTTTGAGCTAACCGATACCTGTGTACCAAATTTCTGCTATCTATGTTTTCTATATTTCGAAATATTTTGACCATTACAGAGGACAGACATTGGCGATTATATATATTTAATAAAAATAATAATAATAATGTAAAAACTACTTTTAAATTGTTGTTTCATAATTTTTTCTCGCATCATAGCAGCTATCAATGCATCCTTAACTATTGCTAATCCACGCTTACTATTACACTAAAATTTCTATTACAGCGCACAACTGATGACCCACGATGGAAGAAATACAATCTGGAATGGAACTGCGATCTAAAATACGAGTATAAAGCAATAACATTAATATTCCATTAGCGAATGATTTTTTCGTCTTGCAACACTATCAATTTATCGAAAGCAAAAAAAAAGTAATGCAAATTACATTATTGTTCAAGAAATGAATTTTGATTAATTGTTTGCGAGAATATTTTGTGTCTTACTATGCACAAGACAATAAAAATAAAATGAACATAATTTCTATAAAATAATGGAGAATATTTTAAGTTTCTAAAAATTGCAATTTGTTGAATTTTATTTTATTTTAGACAAAGTCCGAAAGTACCCACAAGCAAAATTTAAATATTGCATTGTTTGTAAATTCTCATTAACCTTCTCAAATTTTCAAGATTTGATTGATTCATTTCTCAAAATTTAAATGAAACTGTATTGGAATTAACACGTATAATAAATTCTATCGTAGTTTCCTATAGAGAAATGAATTAATTTTTGATTTGCATTTTAATTCATTTATCTGTAGGAAACTACGATAGAATTTATTATTCATGTAAATTTCACAGTGCCGGATAATACACGGCGTCTAAATTACCCAAATTTCTATATTGGAATTAGTTTGTGTAAAGGGTTAAGAGAAACTAAATTGATTGCAGAATGTCTGCGGATATTCAAGAAAATTATCTGGGAAAGGAGCAAGGAATTTCAAAAACATTCAAGAGAAAGCAGATGATAATGTAAAAATCCAAACGAAACGAATGAAAATTTTCTTATCAAACAAAGTGTTTGAATATTTAACAAATTATTTTGTGTAAATAGTCAGAATAATATGTGATTGAAGAAAATTCATGCAGAGATTTAATTGAAAATTGAAGACATTATGAGTCACAACAGTCAAGAGAATTTAAAATCAAATTTGATCAAATTTTCTGAAATTTTTCAATTAATTTCAAGAGATTTTCTAAAAAATGTAAGGAAATAAAAACAAAAATTGCAAAAATACACTAAAGGAACTACTCATAGAATTTAATCGAATTTCTAGAATTTTTGCAAAACTCCAACAAAAATCTGGCTTTTCGATGGAATTTGATCAACTTTTACAAAATTTAATGAAATTTCAAGAAATTTCAATCGAATTTTACTAACGAATCTTAAATTAAAACTTTTGAAAATTAATATAAATCATATGTTTAATTAAATAATATTTCCATTATGATTTTAATTGGTCGTTATTCTGCAATTGATATTTTTTTATAGTTAACATTAACCAGAAACTGGTAGAGGTTTTTAGTTACCCACCTACCACCCCCGCGTGCATTCAAACATTGCACTAATCAGTCTACCGCCCCCTTTTAGCATATATTGTATACAACTAAATAAATTATTGATTTTGATGCAAAATAATACAACAAATAAAAATTGAGAATTTAAAATGAAAATCTGGCGAATTTAAATTCAAAGGTTCGGTGATCGAATTTTAAAAAAGATTGGAAATGATTGAT
>JARJED010290797.1:0-10258 GCA_030264515.1 Sepedophilus sp. GC000190 | reverse complement strand
TTTTTTAAACATATTTCAAGTATACCTGTTTGTTTTATAATTATCCTAGAAGCTCCAGAGAGAGACTTCTGAAATACTTCAAAGATATTCCAGTGGATAATATTATAAAATTCTACTCATCCAATCGTCTAAAATGATTCTGAAACTACTGTGCATACATTCAGAAGCTTCTAAAACAATTTATAACAATCCTTGAAAATCTAAGCCAATTTTAGTATTTCCTAGTAATCCTCGGATGTTTCCGATACATCTTAAAGGTATATTAGTAGCCCATAATATGCTATTGGATAATTTTAGAAACTTGACTTCTCAAGGGGTTCAAAACAATTATTTTTAATGTAAAACTACATGTAAACGACAATGTTTGAAATATTTTGTCTCAAAATATTTTTAGAAATTTCTGGATGCTTTAAGTAATTTAAAAAAATTCAAGAAGATGTATTCTAAAATCTTTATGCAACTTCCGGAAGCTTTAAGCGACCACCGAACAATGTATTGATTTCTTATATGCTTTGGAACACTTCCAGCAGTTTTATTTAACTCTGAGAAGCTTCAAGAAACCGTTAGAAGATAAGGCAAACTTCTAATATATTTCTTAAAGTTTTAAAAGTTTTGAACAGCTACCAGGCACTTTATTGAGTTCCCATAAGCTTTCGGTAACTAACAGGAGCTTTAAATAATTCTAAATACCTTCAAGTGGGTAAACTTTTAACATATTCGTTTAATTTCTAAAAGCTTAGAAAGGCTACTAAATATGCTTTGGAGAATTTAAAAAAACTTAATTTAATTGATAAATAAATTAAAAATCACACATTCTTACAACACAAAGCAAACATATTCCGAAATTGTACAAAGGATTATTATAATTTTTCATAGTAATTTCGTCCAAAAGTAATGAGCACTATCGTTCAAATTAACTCTTTAGTAAACACAGCATTATTTATAATGTGTTGCATAAATAAATTTCGCTTTATTTACCGACGTCCGATTAAAACCAGTACGTTCAACGTGCGAATCTTTTCGTGTAAAATTTTCATTCATATTTATTTTCTTAATAATGGAATTTAATACCACCAGTGATATACCGCCATGGAGACATGGAAAACTTATGTTTTCCTACTTCGATTTCGGCTTCTTCGCCATGATGTTGCTGGCCAGTGCTGTAATTGGCGTTTATTTTGGATGTTTTGGGAAGAAACAAAGGACAGCAGCTGAATATTTGCTTGGAAGCAAACAGATGAGTGTTTTGCCTATAGCCATGTCTTTGGTTGCTACGTAAGTTATATTTTGTTATGAATTAAATTTAATTTTGTAATACTAACAAAGATATATAAATCATGCAATGCATGTTGAATGAACAATAAATAAATGAACAAAAAATATTTAATTTGCTTTAGATAATTATATTATGAAATTTAAATTCAAATTAGTTTTTTTTTTGAGAAGGACATAATAGTCATCAATGGTTTGCTTCTATATTGTTACTACAGTAAAAAACAAACCATTAATAATTAGTTTTATGTGTTACACCGATAAACAACATATCTATTATGAAAGTATAGGAAAACATGTTTTTTCTAATTAGTTTTAATATTTATTTATAAATCAGGAGTGTTAAGGTTTTCTCATTGAAGTATTTTAGAAATTCTTTAATATTTAGTTTTATTACGGTTTCAAAAACAGCATAAAATGATGAAGTGTAAGTAAAAAAATCTACTTTCTTAGGATTATTCTTTGCAGTACCAATTTAATGTAAGAAATAGTAGTAGAAAATAATGTTTTATCAATGTATTATCATAAAACATTATTGATATTAAGATAATTGTTTGTGTTTATAGGAATATATCTGGAGTAGCTCTTCTATCTCTTCCTGCTGATGTATACAATTATGGAGCAACTTACATATTGAGCAGTGCTGCCATTACTATATCCTGCATTGTTACATGTTACGTGTACTTACCAGTGTTCTATAAATTGGAAATAACCAGCACATATGAATATTTGAAGCTACGTTTTGATACGAAATTAAGAGTTTTTGTTTCGTTTTTATTTTCTTTGGCCACTATATTATATCTGCCAGTAGTAATTTATGTTCCTGCTTTGGCTCTTGGTCAGGGTATGTAGAAAGAAGAAAACAATTTGACACATTATTGAATTTGTGCTATTATTTTTAGTTACTGATATAAACATACATGTAATTACACTGATTGTGTGTGTAGTTTGCGTTTTCTACACCACTCTTGGTGGATTGAAAGCAGTTGTGTGGACTGACATGTTGCAGTTTAGTATTACCATAGGTGGTATGCTCGCTGTTCTAGGATTGGGTATAACCGCAGCTGGTGGTGTAGGTCCGATTTTACAAAAATCTCACGAAGCTGGTCGTTTGGATATAAGGTGAGCTCAAATTAAGTGTGTTAAGTAACATAAATCCTAAGTTTTTTTTTAGTAATCAATTACTTTTGTAAATATTATTTAGGAGTATTTTTTCAATGATAATTAATTTCACATAAAAACTACAGCCAAAACAATTTTGGAATAACGTTTCGCATATTTAACTAGATATAATTGTGTGTGTAGTTAATTCTTCTTTATATAGCCCTACAACCCTTTGTGGGTCTTGGCTTCCTCTAATGTCCTCTTCTAGCCTCTCCATATCCTGGATCATCTCTCGCCAGTTGTTTATTCCCATCCTTCGTATGTCATTTTAGTTCATTATAATTTGTAATAAAATATTTATTTTTTCAGTTTTGATATTAACCCAACTGTTCGAGACACATTCTGGTCTCTCATGATCGGTTGGACTGTGAGTTCAATATCACATATTGCTACGGCACAGCATTGCGTTCAGAAATTCATGTCTTTGCCTACATTGCGGGATGCACTCAAGTAAGGAAATAAACCTGTTTGCAATAAACCTTTTTTGCAACGCATTTTTCAGGGCATGCCTTCTATATGTTATTGGCGTAACGATAGTAAAATCTACTTCCGTATTCACTGGTCTTATTATGTATGCTAAATATTCCGATTGTGATCCTCAAACCATAGGAGCTATCAATAAAGCAGACCAAATTTTGCCCTATTATGTCATGGATGTTGCTTCTAAGATTCCCGGACTGCCTGGCTTATTCATATCAGGAGTGTTCTGTGCATCTTTAAGGTATTACTGTATTTATACTAAAAATTTAATCGATTATAACCTTCACACGCAATCTTGGGACATTTATAAATCTAAATTCAAATTTTTGCTGAACTCTGTAAAGCACTAACAATATCCAATCCTATCGGCTGTTCTTAACTCTCTATTTGCTATCAAACAAAGATTTATAATAACACAACAAAAATTTCAGTTCTCTCTCAGCTTACCTGAACTCTTTATCTGGTATAATTTATGAAGATTTCATAGCTAACTTCATGCCTAAGGACATCACGCAAAAGACTATCAGCAACATTTTAAAATCAATCGTTGTCATTATCGGCGTCATAGCTACTATTCTCGTTTTCCTCGTTGAAAACATGGGAAGCATATTCCCAGTTTCAGTGAAAATCAGCAGTCTCTCTTCGGGACCTATACTAGGCATCTTCACTTTGGGAATATTATTTCCAAAAGCAAACACAAAAGCAAGTAAAATTATTAATGAATTAACAAAATTCCCATAATCAAATTTTAGGGCGCACTATGTGGTGGAATCACAGCAATACTCTGCACATCCTGGATACTCATTGGTGCGCAGCTCAATACTGTGCAAAAACATCCAAAACCTAAAGATACAAGTGGATGTGGTTTTGACTTCGTTCCGCAAAACTGGACGTAATTATAATACTAATATTGCAACAATAAGAGTCTATTACTTTATATTTCAGTACACAATACGTTGAAGAAGATGTGCATGAAGTGTTTTTCTTGTATAAGTTAAGTCATTATTATTATAGTTTAGTTGGGTGTTTTGTCTGTATTATAACAGGATTGATTGTAAGTTATGCTACACTTGATAAAGATGCACCACCGGTGAGTCGGAACTTATTATCACCAGTTATACACAGATTTCTGGATGACGACTATGATAATCCAGTTAAACAACTAAATAAAAATGAGTATTACTCCATTGATAAAGCATTGCATATAATTGTGAATAATAAATGTACAAATGATGAGGCAGAAGATGTGACGAATAAACAAGACTGATGCTTCAAAATGTAAACTGCTATTTTAGAGACAATAATCATATTGTGATTATTATATGAAATAGCTGGTTTAGGTTTAGATTTGATTTTTATAGTAACTACAATAAATATTTGGAAATTACTATTTCCTATACCAAGTTTATATACTGCACATATCCACAGGTATTTCTATATTAGAAGAACCTAAACGTTAATAACTGTTTTGGAATTACAAGTTCAATATTATGTCTTCTCTATGTTTCGCTCTCTCCCTTTTTCTTTTTCTTTCTCTCTCTTGCTTTCTCTCTAGATCAGTGTTAGAGTACAAATCAAATTTGAAGGTACATGGAGGTACGAGCACCAAAAAAAGGCTAAGAACCACTGCCCTATATCAAATTGTAATTATCAACAATACTTCATTTATGTTTTGTATAAATATATATAAGACAGTTATAACTAGTAGTAAGTTAACTGTAAATAGTACCCAATACTATATAAGAATAAGTATTAGGTACTATGGTGGAGGATAACTCCAGTCACAAGTACGTAAGAGAGCAGTGAGGATGTTATTAAGACTAAAAGAGTCTGGATTATTATATACTATAATAAAGTACTTCGATAATTTAAAAAAATATATATTTATTTTGTATAATAAAATACATTACGCTTCACTCGAATTCAGTATCATCGCTGCTTTCTCCACTGAATAATAATCTGGTGGCAATTTGCTGCTCTCTGGCATGGCCCAGTGCATCACAGGACTTATCAAATCTTTGTCGACAGGTTTTTCATTGCCCTTAGTTAACAGACTGACTGGTACGCCTATTATGAATACTAAAGCTGCTCCCATGGCCGTGTAGTAATAGTAAGATACTCTGTAAATTGCCCATGGTAGATCTTCTGGAGGCGGACTGAAAATAAATAAGATTGAATCTTTTATTTTGTACATAGTAATAAAAAATGCAAAGAAACTTACAATACTATGGTACTGTTGGAACCAGGTACACAGCCAGCAATTGATACCGGTTTTGGCTCGTACCAGAATATTTTGTTCATTTTGTAATACTGACTGCCAATGACGATCCATGTCATTATGAGTGTGGCTCCTATTCCTCCATAATATGCACCCTAGAATATTATCAGTTCAGTATCCACATAATTTTCATATATTGCTGTGGTATCCAAAAGGACAAAGCTATGCTACTACCCAGATGATAACATGTAGCACCGGATTACACTAAAGTGGGATGGGATCTCATACTTAGTCATATATATAGTCATTTCAGTCACGCCATTCCCTCTGCGGGTTAGCTAGAAGACCTGAGCACTAGTCATATTTAATCGTTTAAGTGGAACGTAATATTTTTCTCCTATTCTATTTTTACATACTCCTTTTGCGTCGGCAACATCCAAGCATTTACTGATGCACGCTCTATTATTTTTAAAACTTTTTTTTCTTTTTTGTAGATAATTTTGAATAATATTAATCCATGCCCTACGTAGCCTATCTCTTTCTATCAACCCACTTACTCGTTCTTCATACATTTTTTTAGTAATTCGATGATCACCTACGTATCCAAATCATCATGATATCGAACGGGTCAATTGGAAATGAGATTAAGAATTTAAACTAAACAGATTCTTATGAACGCTAAGTTTGACTGTTTGCAGGTTGTAATTGAACACTAACAACAATTATTATTATATATTGGAACTTACCTTATTGTTAGCCATTGGTACTAACATGCCTAAAGCAAACAATCCTAACAAAGGCCCTGCAACTGTCCCGCCCAAACTTAAACCTAATGGCAGAATGTTTCCTCCTTGTTCCACCAGAAATACCAGCAATGTGCATATAATTCCATCAACGAACACTATCCATTTTAAGATGGAACTCACTTTTTCTTGTGATATAGATTTCGGCATGTAGGGTGAGACGAAATCTTCATAGATTGTGCAGGATAGAGAATTTAATGATGCTGATAAAGTACTGCAAAATTAAGTTTATTCAATAAATTATTTCGAAGTGCCTATACTAGGTTTCTCGATAAAGGAAATTCTAAGATATTTAATGATAAGAAGATATCTATATGTCTTGCAATACCTTAATGATGCGCTAACAACTCCTGCAATGAATAATCCCGATAAACCAGGCACGTTTCCAGCAACATCCAAAACGTAAAATGGTAACAACTGATCAGCTTGATCAATGTGTTTCGTTACCAAAGGATCACAGTCATAATATTTTGCGTAAATTAATAATCCAATATATACACTGCTCATCATAAGAATAATTATACCAACTCCAAATATGTAAAACGCTCTGCAAGGAGAATAAAACACATAAAAATACATTAAAACATTAATTTATAATTTGATGATTTTAATAATGTCTTATAATTTATTCATCTTGATAGATATTTTATTTGGTGTCCCATAATAAACTGCAATGCGACTTATATGGCCAATTAAACAATATTAAATATATTACCAAATACAATTTTTATCAATTTTGGTAGTTAAGTTGTCAAATTGACGAAAACTGTATTACCAGCATCAACGTCTTCAATTATAATTTAAGAAAAAAATATTCAGGAAATTTGATTTAAGTGTTATAGCTGTAATATATTAATGTGAACCTTGTTAAGATTAATATGGTAGCAGAGCGTGTCTCATAAACACGAGACAGAGGATACAAACTTGGTTTGTTCTTTGTGTGCAGTTGCCAGCATGGAATTCCCCAGTATCGAAAAATTGCGACGCGCAGACAACTGGAATCTATTGAAGTTCGTGATAAGGAACTTTCTAGGAGGAACGGAGAATGCATACGAGGTAGTGTTGGAGAAATCACGAACCCAGAGGCCCTGGCAGACTAAGCTGCAGCACCTGAGGTGGCCAAATAGAATGCAATTTTGAAAATATGGGATAAAGCTGATGACATGTGAAACTGCGACAGATATGTGGGTTAAATTACATGCTATTTATGAACAGCTTACACAACAGGCTGCTCATACCTTTAGCATTGATCAGACAGACGACCTTGCTTCATATATTGCTAAATTCGAGGGACTTGTATTGCGTTATAACAACTGAGAGTGAAGCCAGATGAACCTTCCCTCAGGGTAAAATTGCTCAATACGCTGCCGAATTATTGGCCATATGAAGCGGAATTGCCGCAACTTGAAACAGAACAAAGACTCGGGTGGACCAACGGCGAACATGGATGGCAACAAGGACCAATTGTCGATTCCAGAGCTACAGATCATCTGACAGTTCGTAGAGACTGGTATTCGTCGTGCAAGGAGTATGTAACACCGGCTAAGGTTTTCATTGGTGACAAGTCATTAATGAATGCTAAAGGACGCAGAACGATACATATTGAAGCAGATGTTAATAGTGTAATGAACACAGCATGCGTTCACGTCGTTGCGTTCACAAAAGTTCTATAGCTAGGCAACAGGAATAATAAATAATCTTAGTATTCACATTTTGGTTTGTCACGCGTGTAATTTTGTTTAGCTCCGCAAATTATTAAATAAAGTATTTAAGTTAAAAGCAATTGTTGTTTTGTTATTTCGTTAAATTATGGGAAGACAAGAGGGGGCGAGACCCCCGACCACGTCCTCACATAAAAATGGTGACCCTCTCTGGAAAGAACACGCAGCTCTCCGCAGCCTATGGCGCAGCCCGTCCGGACGCGGACCACGTGCTGCACCTTGGGGCGCAATCGCGCAATAACCTTGCTGCATTCTCCCATCCCCACGCCACGTTCCTTCCCGATAACCCTGTTTTCGGATCCTGCTAAGTCACTTTCCTCAGTACAAAGCCCACCCCACATCGCGAGTGGCTGTACAAATATTTTGTCCTGCCAACCATGCCCAGCCCCATGTCAGCTTCGTTCTACCTACGGCCTACCTACCCAGACACAAGTACCACGGACAACTATAGAGACAAGCAGTTTCTCTCCACGTCCAGTCTGCCCACGGTCGCACCGCTTGGCCCTCGGACACCGACGCCCACCAACCGACACGCGCGATTTGCGGAGCGGACGTATACCCTACGCATTTACCATGCGCCGATTCCTACACCCCGCCGCAAGACGGCCACCAGGTACCCGACGCAACCCTTCTCCCTCACTCTCTCAGACGCTTCGCTCACGGCCAGTTCCCCGGAGGCAGCATCAACGGCCCCAGCCGCTGAGCACTCGCAATCCCAGCTCAACCGAAGTAGCCACCTCCCGGACCCCGCTCTTCACACATACACCTCGGGCACCACCAGTCTGCCTAGGCCACCTCGAACACAGGCCCGGCACGCTGAGACGCCCGATTAGTATTCACCGCCGCGAACAGGCACTTTCCAGTTCGGAACCTCCAGAACGACAGCGCCGACTGTGGCAACCTGTCACTTTTTCAAGTGATTGTTTTTAAATGTTTCCTTTCCTACCGTCTATAAATACACCGTACACATCACGTACACAGTACCTAATACACTCCACCTATTTTCCCCTTCAGCTTCCTTTCACTCACATGCCGCCCACACGCCAACACAGTGCACACAGCTGCACATCCGGAACGTGCCCTGCGCCAGCAGGAATTTATTTTTTGTCACATCTACTTTGGACAAAAGATTGTCATTAACTCAACAAAATATTACTGTGAGTTTGCGATGGATGCAGTTGTCAAAGCACAGGCCATTAGGTACGGACAACTTTTCAAGATGGCGATACGAGTGAGGATACCTGAGTGCGGGACAACGAATGCACGAGCGGATAGGATACCAGAACAAGCGTCACATTTTGAAGATTCTGCAGCAACATGGGATCGAGGTTAGCAAAAACGACGAGTTTTGCGGAGCATGCGTCGATGGTAAGCAGCAGAGGACAACTTTTCGGTCAAGACAGCAGCATGCGACGGAATGTGCAGAGGTTATGCACAGTGACTTGTATGGCCCGATGGAATCTGCCTCATTCGGAAGGTCCATATACTCCTTTTTCGGCACAAGCGATTATTCCAGGATGCAATTCGTCTATTTTTAAAGGAAAAATCAGAGGCATCACAGAAGATTCGGAGTATACTACAAGTTATCAAAAATAGCCACGACGATCTGTGAAGTGTAGTGACGGTGCACTTATATTCGATAAATCTACAGTGAAGATGCTCCTTCAAACGGCATCAGACTCATCATCACGAATCCTTACACGTTCACGTTCGTCAACTGGCACGCAGGCTCTGCGCTGTGTCGGCTGAAGTGTGACTATTGATGGACCTACGAAGTTACTCATGGCCGATCCGTATTAAGTAGAGAGGGGCATTTATTAATTAAAAGCATCAAACAGAGGATGAGGAATAGGTTTGGTGAGCAAAGACACACGCGACTTGCAGGAATGTACAGTTCTGACTGCCGTGTTTATTGCGCCTAACAACACGGTTTTCCGTGGCAACCGAACGTGGCCCAGGCGAGGCCAAGTGTCGTATAAACGACGGCCCACCACCTTCGACTGACGCGGTGTTGAGCGCGGGCTACCGGCGCGCTTAGGGGGCAAGCTGCGGACGGCAATGTTGTTGAGGATGAGACCACAACATGGCTTTCCCCTTTATTGAAACGCAAACGCGTACTAAAGATTTTCTGGCGACGCCGGCGCTTAGCTGGCTGTTTCTTCCTCCGGGGCTGCGGCATTGAGTGCGTCGCGGCCGTCGCTGCACTCTTTCACCGCCGTGGGTCGAGAACTGGTGGCCTGCGAGGAGGTGCGGATCAGGTGGCAGGCAAGACGGGGCCCGTCGACCGTCGCTCGTCATTACTGGTATGTCCGGCTTAGAGCGCGGCAAGGCGAGTCCTTTTGCTGGTACCTGAAAGGGGAGAGGGAATCAAGGGGGAGGGGGAGGGGGAGAAAGATTCAGCATATGGAAGAGGTGGGGAATATGTCGGCGTTCGTCAACTGGCACGTAGGCTCTGCGTTCTGTCGGCTGAAGTGTGGCTATTGATGGGCCTACGAAATTACTCATGGCAGATCCGTATTAAGTAGAGAGAACTTCGTTTAAGGGGCATTTATTAATTCACAGAATCAAACAGGGGATGAGGAATAGGTTAGGTGAGCGAA
>JARJED010290314.1:0-10162 GCA_030264515.1 Sepedophilus sp. GC000190 | reverse complement strand
TGGACTTATGTTATTTGCGAATTACGCCGACGTTATGTAATTTATAGTCCATGTCATCCCCTTATCATCTTTGAGTAATCCCTCTGACAGCCCTGGCTGGCCCCTCTGTTTATTCCCTCTATAGTCCCTCTATCATACCTGGATGGTCACCCTGTGGTCTCTTTGTTATCTCTATGTTATCCCTCTGCAGTCCCTCGGTCTATTTTCTCTATAGTTTCTCTGTCGATCCTAGGTGGTCCTTCTGTGGTTCTCTGTAGTCCCTCTGTGGCCTCTCTGCCTTCACTCTATAGTCCGTCTGGGGCCCTTCTTCCATTCCTGCGTAGTCTGATTATGTCATCTATAGTCCCTGTCATTCCCTTATAATCTCTGAGTAATCCTTCTGACATCCCTGGTTAGCCCCTCGGTTTATTCCCTCTATAGTACCTCTGTCATACCTGGGTGGTTACCCTGTCGTCTCTCTGTTATCCCAAAGTTATCCCTCTGCAGTCTCTCTGTCTATTTCCTCTATAGTTCCTCTGTCAATCCTGGGTTTTCCTTCTATCGTCCCTCTGTGGTTCTCTGTAGTCCCTTTGTGGTCTCTCTGCCTTCACTCTATAGTCCGTCTGTGGTGCTTCTGCCATTCCTGCGTAGTTTATGTCATCTATAGTCCATGTCATCCTCTTGTCATCCCTGTGTAATCCTTCTGACATTCCTGGATTGTCTTTCTATAGTTCCTCTGTCATTTCTGGGTAGTCACCCTATGGTACCTCTGTTATCCCTCTGCAGTATATCTGTCTAAATCTTCTATAGTTCCTCTGTCGATCCTGGATGGTCTCTCTGTCGTCCCTCTATTTATTCCCTCTATAGTTCCTCTGTCATCCCTGGGTGGCCACACTGTGGTCCCTCTGTTATCCCTCTGCAATATCTCTGTCTATTTCCTCTATAGTTACTCTGTCCATCATGGGTGGTATCTCTGTCGTCTCTCTGTGTATTCCCTCTATAGCCTCTCTGAGTGGTCTCTCTGTCGTCCGTCTGTGGTTCTCTAGAATCCCTCTATCGTCTCTCGGTCTTCACTCTGTCGTCCTTCTATAGTCCTTCCGACGTAGTCTGTTTATGTCATCTATACCCTGTGTAGTCCCTCTGTTTATTTCCTCTATAGCTCCTTTATCATCCCTGAGTGGTTTCCCTGTGGTCCCTCTGTTATCCCGATGTTATCCCTCAGTTGTCTCTCTGTCTACTTCTACTATAGTTCCTCTGTCAATTCTGGGTGGCCTTTCTGTCGTTCGTCCGTGGTTCTCTATAGTCCCTCTATGGTCTCTCTGTCTTCACGCTATGGTCCATATGTAGTCCTTCTTCCATTCCTGCGTAGTCTGTTTATGTCATCTATAGACCCTGTCGTCCACTTGTCATCTCTGAGTAATTCCTCTCACATGCCTGGGTGGTCCCCATGTTTATTCCCTCTGTAGTCCCTCTGCCATCCCTGGGTAGTTCCCCTGTGGTTCCTCTATTATCCTTATGTTATCCTTTTGCAGTCTATCTGTCTATTTCCTCTATAGTTCCTCTGGGCGGTCCCTCTGTCGTCCGTCTGTAGTTCTCTGTAGTCCCTCTGTGGTCTCTCTGCCTCCACTCTATAGTCCGCCTGTGGCCCTTCTTCCATTCCTGTCTACTCTGTTTATATCATCTGCAATCTCTGTCGTCCCCTTGTCATCCCTGTGTAATTCCTCTGACACCCCTGGGTGGCCCTTCTGTTTATTCCCTCTTTAGTCGCTCTGTCACCCTGTGGTCCCTCAGTTATCCCTATGTTATCTCTCTGCAGTCTCTTTATATATTTTCTCTATAGTTCCTCTGTCGATACTGGGTGGTCCTTCTGTCGTCCGTATGTGGTTCTCTGTAGTTCCTATTTGGTCTCTCTGTCTTCACTCTATAGTCCGTCTGGAGTCTTTCTTCCATTCTTGCGTAGTCGGTTTATATTATCTATAGTCGCTGTCGTCCCCTGAATAATCCCTGACTCCCCTGGGTGGCCCTTCTGTTTATTCCCTCTATAGTCGCTCTGTCATCCCCGGGTAGTCACCCTGCGATCCCTCTGCTATTCCTACGTTATCTCTCTGCAGTCTCTCTGTCTATTTCCTCTATAGTTCCTCTGTCGATCCTGGATGGTCCTTCTGTCGTCCGTCTGTGGTTCTCTGTAGTCCCTTTGTGGTCCATCTGTCTTCACTCTATAGTCCGCCTGGAATCCTTCTTCCATTCCTGCGTAGTCTGTTTATGTTATCTATAGTCGCTGTCGTCCCCTTGTCGTCCCTGAGTAATCCCTCTGACATCCCTGGGTAACCCTTTTGTTTATTCTCTCTATAGTCGTTCTGTCATCCCTGGGTGCTCACTCTGTGGTCCCTCTGTTCCTTCCCTCTATTGTTCCTCTATCATCTCTGGATGGTCACCCTGTTGTCTCTCAGTTATGTTATCCCTCTGCATTCCTCTGTATATTTCCTCTATACTCCCTCTGTTAATCCTGGGTTTTTCCTCTATCGTCCGTCTGTAGTTCTCTGTAGTCACTCTGTGATCTCTCTGTTTTCACTCTATCGCCCGTTTGGGGTCCGTCTTCTATTTCTGCGTAGTCTGTTTATGTCATCTATAATTCCTGTTGTCTCCTTATCATCCCTGAGTAATCCCTCTGACATCTCTGGGTGCCTCTCCGTTTATTCTCTTTATAGTCTCTCTGTCATCCCTGGGTGGTCACCCTGTGGTTCCTCTGTTATCCCTATATTATCCCTCTGTAGCCTCTCTATCTATTCCCTCTATAGTTTCTCTGACAATTTTGGGTGGTTTCTCTGTCATCCGCCTGTGATTCTCTGTAGTCCCTTTGTGATCTCTCTGTCTTCACTCTATAGCCTGTCTGGGGTCCTTCTTCCATGCCTGTGTAGTCTGTATATGTCATCTATAGCCCCTGTCGTCCCCTTGCCAACCTTTGAGAAATCGCTTTGACATCTCTGGGTGTTCCCTCCGTTTATTCCCTCTAAAGTCCCTATGTCATCCCTGGGTGGTCACTTTGTGATCCCTCTGCATTCCTATATAGTTCCTTTGTCATTCCTGGGTTTTCCCTCTATCGTCCATCTGAAGTTCTCTGTAGTCCCTCTGTGGTCTCTATGTCTTCACGCTATAGTCAGTCTGTTGTCCTTCTTGCATTCCTACATAGTCTGTTTATGTCATCTATACTTCCTGTCGTCCCCTTGCCATCCCTGAGTAATCCCTCTGACATCCCTCGGTGGACCCTCTTTTTATTCCCTCTATACTTCCTCCGTTATCGCTGGATCGTCACCCTGCGGTATCTCTATTAACCCTTTTGTTATCCCTCTGCATTCTGTCTCTCTGTGTATTTCCTAGTTCATCTGTCAATTCTGGGTGGTACCTTTGTCGCCCGTCTGTGATTCTCTATAGTACCTCCGTGGTCTCTCTATCTTCAGTCAATAGTCCGTCTGAGGTCTTTCTTCCATTCATGCGTAGTCTGTTTATGTCATCTACAATCCCTGTCATCTTATTGCCATCCCTGAGTAATTCCTCTGATATCCCTTGGTGGTCCCTCGGTTACTCCCTCTGTCATTCCTGGGTGGTCGCCCTGTGCTATCTTTGTTAACCCTATTTTATCCCTCTGCAGTATCTCTGTCTATTTCTTCTGCAGTTTTTCTGTCAATTCTGGGTGGTCCCTCTGTTGTCCGTCTGTGGTTCTCAGTAGTACCTCTGTGGTCTCTCCGTCTTCACTCTATAGTCTGTCTGGGGCTCTTCTACCATTCATGTGCAGTTAAAATTTAGACAATTCTGAGTTCCCAAATCGATATCAGATGCCACTGTGTTTTGGGGAGAACCCAAAGTCCGCCGGTTGCACGTCGGGGAACGACGGCTCGTGAGACGGAGGGCGCGAACGCCCGCCACTTGGAAGTTACATTGTTTCGAGCCACACGACTCACGGAACTCCTAGATATATCGTTGCCAACTGTATCTAGGCAGAATACGGCATAATCCCACGAATGGTAGCTTCGCAACCATCACCCTATAGAGTGAGTGCATGAACCAAATGTCCGAACCTGCCATATCACCTATAGTCCCTGTCGTCTCCTCGTCATCCCTCTGAGTAACTCCTCTGACATCCCTGGATGGTCCCTCTGTTTATTTCTTCTGTAGTCCCTCTGTCATTCCTGGGTGGTCACCCTGTGGTCCCTCTGTTATCCCTATATCTATATAATCCATCTGCAATCTCTCTATCTATTTCCTCTATAGTGCGTCTGTCAATCCTGGGTTTTTCCTCTGTCGTCCGTCTGTCGTTTTCTGTAGTCCTTATGTGATCTCGCTGTCTTCACTCTATAGTCCGCCTGGGGTCCTTCTCCCATTCCTGCGTAGTTTTTTATGTCACCTATAGTCCTTGTCGTTCCCTTGTTATCTCTGAGTAATTCCTCTAACATCCCTGGATGGTTCCCATGTTTATTCTGTAGGTCCCACTGCCATCCCTGGGTGGTCACCTTGTGGCCCCTCTGTTATCCCTATATTATCCCTCTGCAGTCTCTCTATCTATTTCCTCTACAGTTCCTCTGTCAATTATGAGTTTTCCCTCTGTCGTCCGTCTGTGGTTCTCTGTAGTCCCTCTGTGGTCTCTCTGTCCTTACTCTATAGTCCTTCTGGGGTCCTTCTTCCATTCCTGCGTAGTTTGTTATGCCATCTATAGTTCCTGTCGTTCCCTTGTCATTCCTGAGTAATTCCTTTGACAATCCTGGGTGGTCCCCATGTTTATTCCTTCTGTAGTCCCACTGCTATCTCTGGGTGGTCACCCTGTTATTCCTATGTTATTCCTCTGCAGTCTATCTGTCTATTTTCTCTGTCAATTATGGGTTTTTCCTCTGTCGTCCGTCCCTGGTTCTCTGCAGTCCCTTAGTGGTCTCTCTGTCTTCACTCTATAGTCCGTCTGGGGTCTTTCTTCCATTCCTGCGTATTCTGTTAATGTCATCTATAGTCCCTGTCGTCCCCTTGTCATCCCTGAGTAATTTCTCTGACATCCCTGGGTAGTCCCCATGTATATTTCTTCTGTAGTCCCTCTGTCATCACTGGGTGATCACCCTCTGTTATCCCTATATTATCCCTCTGCAGTCTCTCTGTCTATTTCCTATATAGTTCCTCTATAGATCCTGGGTGGTCCTTCTGTTCGTCTGTGGTTCTCTGTAGTCCCTTTGTAGTCTCTCTGTCTTCACTCTATAGTCCGTCTGGGGCCCTTCTTCCATTCCTGCGTAGTCTGTTTATGTCATCTATAGTCCCTGTCGTCTCCTTGTCATCCCTGAGTAATCCATCTGACATCCCTGGATGGTCCCTCTGTTTATTCCTTCTGAAGTTCCTCTGTCAACCTGGGTGACCACCCCGTGGTCTTTCTATTAAGCAGTATCTCTGTATATTTCCTCTATAGTTCTTCTGCCAATTCTGAATTTTCCTTCTGTCGTTCGTCTGTGGTTCTCTGTAATCCCTCTATGGTCTCTCTGTCTTCACTCTATAGTCCATCTGTGATCCTTCTTTCATTCCTGCGTACTTTGTTTATGTCATCTATAGTCCCTGTCTCCTTGTCATCCCTGAGTAATCTCTGTAACATTCCAGGGTGGCCCCTCTGTTTATTCCTTCTATGATCCCTCTGCCATCGCTAGATTGCCACCCTGTGGTCTCTCTGTTAACCCTATTTTATCCCTCTGCAGTCTTTCTGTCTATTTCCTCTATAGTTCCTCAGTCAATTCTGGGTTTTCCCCTCTATCATCCCTCTGTTTATTCCCTCTCTAGTTCCTCTGTCATCCATGTGTGATCTGCCTGTGGTCTCTCTGTTAACCCTATGTTATCCCTCTGCAGTCTCTCTGTCTACTTCTTCTACAGTTCCTTTGTCAATTCTGGGTGGTCCTTCCGTCGTCCGTCCGTGGTTCTCTGTAGTCCCTCTGTGATCTCTCTGTCTTTACTCTATAGTCCGTCTGGGGTCCTTCTACCATTCCGTTTGTGCTTGCGAATGTTTTGGGGAGATCGCAATGTCCGCCGGTTGTACGGCAGAGAACCACGGCCCGTAAGATGGAGGGCGCGAACGCCCGTCGCCTGGTAAAATCACATTGTTTTGAGCCACACGACTAACGGAACTCATATTGTTGCCAACTGTGACTAGACAGGATATACCTTAGAGGCGGTCAGGCATAATCCAACGGATGGTAGCTTCGCACCATCACCCTATCGAGTGAGTGCATGAACCAAATGTCCGAACCAGCCGTGTCATCTATAGTCCCTCTGATATTCCTGGCTGGCCCCTCCGTTTATTCCCTCTATAGTCGCTATGTCATCCCTGGGTAGTCACCCTGTGGTCCCTCTGTTATCCCTATGTTATCCCTCTGCAGTCTCTCTGTCTATTTCCTCTATAGTTCCTCTGTCAATCTTGCGTTTTCCCTCTGTCGTTCATCTGTGGTTCTCTCTGTCTTCACTCTATAGTTCGTCTGGGGTCCTTCTTCCATTCCTGCGTAGTCTGTTTATGACATCTGAAGTCATTCCCTTGTCATCCCTGAGTAATTCCTCTGGCATCCCTGGGTGGTCGCTCTGTTCATTCCTATGTATGGTCCCTCTGTCACCCCTGTGTGATCACCCTGTGGTCTCTCTGGTATCTCTCTGCATTCCTCTGTCTATTTCTTCTATAGTTCCTCTATCAATCCTCAGTTCTCTGTAGTCCCTCTGTGGTCTCTCTGTCGTCGCCCTATAGTTCGTCTGTGGTCCTTCTTCTATATTCTGTTTATGATATCTATAGTCCCCGTTGTCCCCTTGCCATCACTGAGTTTTTCCTCTGACATCCATGTGTGATCCCTTTGTTTATTCCCTCTATACTTCCTGTCATCGTTGGGAGGTCTCCCTGTGGTCCCTCTATTATCCCTATGTTATCTCTCTGCAGTCTCTTTGTCTACTCCCTCTATAGTTCCTCTGATAATCCTGGGAGGTCTCTCTGTCGTCGGCCAGAGGGACCTGTTATCTCTATGTTATTCCTCTGCAGTATATCTGTCTATTTCCCCTATAGTTCGTTTGTCGATCCTAGGTGATCCCTCTATCGTCCCTATGTTTTTTCCCTTTATAGTTCCACTGTCATCCCTGGATGGTCACCTTGTAGTCCCTCTGTTATCCCTCTGCAGTATTTCTGTCTATTTCCTCTATAGTTCCTCTGTCAATCCTGGATGGTCTCTTTATCGTTCGTCTATGGTTCTCTCTAGTCCCTCTGTGGTCTCTTGGTCTTCACTCTATAGTTAGTCTGGAGTCTTTCTTCCATTCCTACGTAGACTGTTTATGACATCTACAATCCCTGTCATCTTATTGCCATCCCTGAGTAATTTCTCTGACATCCCTGGGTGGTCCCTCTGTTTGTTCCCTCTATAGGAGGGTGTTGGACGAGCGAGTTGTGGTTGAGTCCTTGTTGGACGAGAGAGTTTATGTCGAACCCATGACGGACGGGAGGGTTGCGGTTGTGTCCATGCTGGACGCGATAATCGTTCGGGTTTGTTGGTCGTCGTTCGATCCTGGGAGGTGACGTGCCGTCGGCATTCTGACGTCTGGTTGACGTTTTCCTGGTGGGTCTTTGAGGTTTGTCCGGGTCCTGCCGAGATTTGGCAATGCTTGGTGCTGCGTCGTGTTGCAATGGTAAGACATGTGGCCTTCATGTCGTGGCGTGTTGTCGTCTTTTCAAGTTAACGCATGGTGCGTCTTGTGGCAGGTACCGGGCGCTATGGTGTGTATAGAGCGTGGCGTGGTCGAGTGTATTTTCACTTGGGATCACCATTATTGTAACAAAGCGACTTCCTTATTCGCCGTTACAATGCTTATATCCTAACTCAATGTACATGTGCTGTATTTAACGATATATCTTTATTAACAGCGTTCTTGACACATGTGTCTATTATCTGATACGTTACATTCCTGACTGGCTATTATCAGTTCCATGGTTACGCGTTGTGGGTGTAACTTGTGATGATATCAGGGCTACCCTGATATCTCCACAATATTCCCCCCTTTCAATCGGAAAATAAAAGGTTTTCCACGAGGCGATAGAGCTGAAGTCCTTGCCGGGTAGTAGGGTTGGATTTGCATCCTTATTGGATGCGCGGGTTGAGGCTGAATCCGTGTTGGACGAGCGAATTGTGGTTGAGTCCTTGTTGGACGAGTCAGTTTAGGTCGAGCCCATGACGGACGAGAGGGTTGCGATTGTGTCCATGTTGGACGGGATAATCGTTCGGGGTTGTTGGTCGTCGCTAGACCCTGGGAGGGGACATGCCGTCGGAATTCTGAAGTCTGGTTGACGTTTTTCTGGCGGGTAGTAGCGGTTATGATATCAGGGCTATTCTGATACCAATACACTATGTTATCCGACAAAGTTCCAAGAGAAAAATTGATCAACTGTCTGAGGAGAAGAAGAGGAATAAGGGAAGATGTAGTTGAATGGGTAAATAAAATGTATAGGGAAACATGGGGTAGGTCGAAGGTAGGGGGTGAAGTTGGAGAAAGATTAAGAATATTTAGAGGAGCTAGGAAGGGATGTCAATTTAGTGCTTTGTTATTCAATATTTATGTTTCAGAATTAGAAGAGGTGCTTAGAAAAGGGCAAGCTGTAATAGGGAATAAGAAATTCTGGTCACTAGGATATGCAGACTTGACGACATTCAAATTACCTCTATCATAATGACATTCAACTGATTGTTGACCTTAGCATTGACTTTGAAAAAAATGGTGGAAGAGTAAATGCACTCACCATATTTATCTACTGTCGTCCTTCTGCCATCCCTCTGTCTCTTTCATTATCTCTCTCTCTCTCTTTATCTTATACATATGACTAAATTAACTAATATTTAAAATGCAACTTTTTACTTTTATTTTTTTTAATTTTTGCACTACGAAATAAAATAGTCGACAACTTGCCATTCGAAATTATTGCGAAACTTACGAATGCAAATTGGACTTTGTACGTTCGAGAAAGGAGCAACCAACCACTGGCGCTCATGAATAGTTTTTCAAAGCCTGGCTGCCTCTACTGCTTTTTCTCCTATTATCTACACTGAAGTGGTTTTAAATGAGAGCAAAATAAAATGAACTTAATGCATATATCCGAAACCGAAGTTCGCAATGCATTTTACTCTTTTGTAAATTTGAACCGCGCCGATATATCCAGCACACACGTCTGGCGAAAAAACAAAGCGCACTAATCATTCGATCTGGTGTTGAAAATAAAAGAAAAAAATCAAAGCGCAATAAATTGCAGTCGCATTTCGTGTCGCAACGTTGAGCCAAAAAGCTGTAGTGATGGACCGGGATTCGTGTGTCGCCGCCCCGGTAATATGGATTATACGGTTGATTTTTTTGTTTGTTTGTGTGCTGTTCATTTAGCTGTTTTGCTGCACTGCACCAATAACTCGTGCCGATGTGATTTATTCGTTTGTTTGCAAAATTACCGAAACGCAGTAAATTAGCATCATTAATGTGTGTTGACATGTTATTTGCATGAAAAATAATATTTTGTCGTTTTTAAATTGTGCTGAATTATAAAAAATATTTTAAAAAAAATATTTTGAACAAAAAAATTAGCTTCTTTTTTATTTTTCTTCTTCTTCTACTTCTTCTCTTCTTCTGCTATTTTTTGTTCTTCTTCGCCTTCTTCTTTTTGTTCGTTTACTTCTTAATTTTCTTCTTCTTCTTTCATTATTTTATTTTTTCTTTGTCTTCTACTTTTTCTTTCGCTTCTTCGTCATACATATTTTATCGTGGAATTCAAATCACACTCACGGAAAAAAGCCGTTGCTTGCTCTGTTAAAGGCTTCAGCAGTTACAGCTAGGCGAACAAAGCGGATGCTCTGTTCAGTTTTCAACATTATTTGACCGTAGCTATTACTATGGATCTTCAGTATGTAATGTAAATACTTAGCGGTGCTTGCACTTAGCACTTACAGCGATCAGCGTCTACTGTTAAATACATTAGCAGTGTCTGTCTCATTTAAGACTGTGATGTGCGAAGACTAGCAAATGTAGCTATGCTTTTTCTGTACTTAAGAGAAGTTTTCTGGGCAAGTTTCTTCTCGCTGGCCAATGTCCATTTGCCATAGTGCGTCGATATTGTATGTACGCGGGCGTCTTACTCTACTTAGAGTTCCGCCATCTCATT
>JARJED010289246.1:0-11708 GCA_030264515.1 Sepedophilus sp. GC000190 | reverse complement strand
TAATAATTAAAAACTGTATATTAAAATATTATTGTAAATATCTGTATATAATCCCGAAGCGGGAATGAATAAATCAGTAGTTACCGAGTCTTGCTTAGTTCTCTACTCACCTCATTACGTCCAAGCCATCTTTAGCCTAAGATAAACAGTGAGGCTGCTATTTATGTAATGAAAAAACAAAAGGGACATCAATAAGTTATCTGTCCCTTAGTTTTCAATTGGTGTCTCGCATTGCCATATATGGACACTAGCGTGAGTGTACGTGTAGGATTATTTTTTCTATCTTCATTCGAAATCTAGAATCCTCGATGAAAGCGTTATGGATTTATATCAAACAATGAATGGCGATCTGGATAAAGATTTAAAAATATTTTCTTTGGTTCAGAACCGAATCTACGTCGTTTTGAAATTGATTGACATAAGTTCGGCTCCCTAATCACTGATTATGGTCGCTCGAAAAAAATTGCTACAATGATTGATGTTTTAATAGGGGCTTCGCGTTAAATCTGCAGACCCACTATAATTTAAGAATCTCTGCGTTATACTATTTTTATTTGATTTATTTTGCTAAACAAGAAAATATACAACATACAATTTCAATCATGCAACACATTAGGTTTATTCTTATACTTAAACTCTTTCTTTAAAAACCGAATTATCCTACATTTGTCAGCATCACTGCCTTCTTTGCTCGTCTCCATTTCCTCTAGCTTGTTCAACATAGTTATCTGCTTACTCAGACCATTACGCATACTAAGACTCAATGCTTTGAACTTCAGAAGCTCCCTATAGTTATTCCTGGATGGCTTATCAAAATCAGACTTGCACAGAAATTTGGAGGACTGTTGTTGCTTGTACTTACCCATAGCCGTGAATATCAACTTGTTTACTGTTTCAAAGTAGTAAACGACTTTCGGTAACTGTTCCGCTTCAATCAGCTTTACTTGCAGCATGCACTTAATTACCCTCACAGATAAAACTCTAAAGTATTCATGCGCAACTCTCATTATCAAGTGGGATAGTGCCACAAAATTGATTATTTCCTGTGCCTTTTCATCATTTCCGTCTTCAAAAAACATGACCAGCATACGATGCAGTCTTAAGAAGAGAAGCAAATGTACTTTTATTCTATGGTCGATTGTAGAATGAATTTCGGTACATGAAGCAAAACGCATTGTGCTTCTTTCGCTGGCTAGTGAAAATGCCATGTAATATGTATCATCAGAAGTGGTAATCATTTTCGAAAATTTGGAAATAATCTGTAGAATTTTATCATCGGATGTAACTGTCTCTATCAATGAACTAACAAAATTCGTTATTGTGCTAGTTATTTTGTTGTTCATATCGTGCTCCCTTTTGAATTTCGTGTACATTTCACTCAATAGTTCTAAATTGAATTGTTGGCTCAAGCTTACGTCCAAGGTATCCACTTTAAGATCTTCGATAGTTACCAATGAGGGGTTAGAAATTGATCGACTGCTGCTAGGTTCGTCTTTGAATTTCGCGTACACTTCACGCAATAGTTCTAATTCGAATTGTTGGCTCAAGCTTACGGGCAAGGTATCCCCTTCATCATCTTTGTTTGTTAATAATGGCGGGTTTGAATTTGATTTAGTTAATTTCAGTGAGTTGTTTTTGGTGGTTTGTGATCGACTGCTGCTAGGTTCGTTTTCTTTGAGTTGACGGGGCTGAGGGGGAGATGGAGGATCGGGTATGTACGGCCCTTTGCAACCTTTCTGCCCCATTGTGTTGTATTTTTTTACTGCATTGTTTTAGACTGGATTTTTTATTATTGTATGCCTAAGTGAATGAACTACATTTTGATAAAGATAATGATTACATTGAAGTGTTTACATAATATTTGTCTGTAATGACATAGGTGTCAGAATTGCAATTTACCAATTTACTAACATATATTTTCTTGAAGTAAAGAAACAGTGACATTTTAAGTAACCATAAAAAATAAAATTTTATTGAATGCATAAAAAGGCAGAGTGGTTTGAGGAAGCAATTTAAAAAAAATTATTTGGCCATCCACATGACATTATAATACGTAACTCAAAAGCGGCTCAATACTTTTTTTTATTAAACTTCCCAAGTGTTATAAAATTAAGTACATGATCAATTTATTCATAATAAGTTTTTCTATTGGTACATTTCCTGAACGAGTTTCAATCAAAAGCTTATTTCCCTATCAAATAATACATAATGCAAAATTTCATTCAAATGTTTTCAATAGTTTTTGAGAAAACATGCGACAAAAATCCCATACATTCACACACACATACATTTTTTGTAAATAGTCAAATCGTGTTCAGGGGACCTCAAAAAGTGTATTTTCATCAATTTTTGAACAACTTTTTTTTCACGAAAACAATACCTTATCATACTATCGTATTATAATTTATTTATTGAGTTTAATAATTATCAGTAAATAATACATTTATTATTAATTCAATAGCTATAAATTGAATGTCCAAGATATCCATCTCAACATCTTCGATTTTCACCAGTAAGGGGTTTGAAACTGATTCAGTTAATTTCAGCGACAGGCTTTTTCGTGGTTTGTGAGCGATTGTGCTAGTAGTAGTAGTTTGGTTTTCCTTGGGCTGACGGGGTTGTAGTTGAGGTGGAGGTTTGGGTATGTACAGTTCTTTTTGTGCAAAGCTTTTGCCCCATTGTGTTGTATATTTTTCATTGCATTTTTCTGACTGGATTGTTTCTATTGTATGTCTAAATGGATGAACTACAGGTTGATAAAGAATATGATTACATTGAAGTATTTACACGATGGTCTGCAATGACATAGGTGTCAGAATTACATTATACCAACATATGTATATATTCTAAATAACCTTCAAAATTTTATTGAATGCATTAAAAAGCAGAGAATATAATTTAAAATCATTGAGTTTGAAAAAAAAATGTAAGTAATAATAAAAACATGGTATATTTATTTTTAATACAATAGTATCCAAATTGAATTTGTGTCTCAAGTTTATGTCCATGATATTCATCTCAATATCTTCGATTATTACCAGCGAGGGGTTTGAAACAGATTCAGTTAATTTTAGGGACTGGTTTTTTTGCAGTTTGTGAGTTGCTAAGTTCCTTTTCTTTGAGCTGACGAGATTGAGATTGAGGTGGAGGTGGAGGTTTGGGTATTTTCGGCTCTTTGCAAGCCTTTTGTCCCATACTGTTGAATATTTTTTATTGATTCTTTAGACTAGATTTTTTTATTGTATGTTTAAATGGATGAAGTACATTTTGATAAAGATTATTTCTACATTAAGGTGCTTTCATGTGCAATGACATACATAGGTGTCAGAATTACATTTTATCACCATATATATTTTTCTTGAGTTAAAGATACACTGAAACAGTGAAATTTTAAGGAATCTGTAAATGTATTAAAAAGCAGAGAAAGCAATTTGAAATCACTGAGTTTGAAAATAATATGAGTAATATATTTCATTTATTATTAATACCTATGCTTAAGATTTAATTGTTTCTTCTTTTTATAGTTTTTACATATTTACTTTTGGATATCTAAATCTATAAATAACAATAACTGGACTAAAACTAACAAAAACATATTTCTCTAAAAGAAAAACACTAACAGCTACAATAATACCAAAGAATAGTATATAAAATGTGCCTTGAAATTTCTTCAAATCATATGGTTTAAAATTTACAAAAACAACCAAACGGTTAGTAAAGTACCAATGCATTTCGCCCAAAATTTTAAAATCATTCCATGTAGTTTTTCTGAACCAATATACCAAAAATCCGTGCTCCCTTAGCCGTACTATTTCACGATTGAAAATCTTTGTGTATGGCGAATTTTTGGTAAATCCAAATGAAATATAGTTTTTCATATGATGCGGCAGAATTTTCATTGACAGTCGCACTTCATCGCTAAGTCTAAACTCCGGAACAACATAACCATTAGCGAATATTTCCGCAGGAACACACATGCCTTGCATTATTTCGTGATCATACGAAGATATCATATTTTCTCCAACTTTCCTTACGTATTCATTAAATGATCTTTGCATGGAAGTCTTAGTATTCACTATGGACTCATAGCATTTTATATGACTATTAAATAAATCTTGATAATTATGAATGGGATGTGCATAACGGGGAATAGTATTAACAGAAGAAAATCCACTGTTATATGCAGTCATGATTAGTAATGATGCAAAGCACCAAGTTAATAGAAGTATTTTTTGAGGATTGGTATTTAGTTTAATTTGGTTGCTGTTTCCAACTAACAGCGATAATAAATGGAATACAAATAGCTTCATTTCAATGCGAAAATTGGATAGATGATAATTAATTGCTGCAACAAGTAGTATTAGAATACCTAATGCGCACCATGTGCGTACGTTTAAAGCTTGAAATACTATAGTATGCACTGGTAAAATATTAGGTTTAGGTACTAACAATGTGGAACTACTTTGAGTATGCCCATCACTAATATCAACACGTAAATCGAGTAAATAAGTCATCCAATATTCAGCAGCCAATATTTGCACTTGTCGATTCTCCAATTCGTCTGCAGCAAATGTCCAATCAAATGAGCTGTAAATAACGTATTTTTTTGGCCATTTCTTCATGATATGTTCAATTATAGATATTTCGTAACCTTTTGGTGGACTATTACTTTCAATTATTACAAAAGGTCTGTAATCCAGTATCGCAACTTTAATTTTACCTTCAAAACTGGGCACCCATTCACCCAATGCAAAATCATCTTTAGTTTCTAAAGTGGCATTAGCTTCACTTTTAACATGCACAAAACAAGAGTTTCCTGAACAGTGCAATAGCTCCGCAAAGAGAATATTTAAAGCATGATAGTTTGCTTTCTCAACTGTTTTTTGCATTTTTGAGATGTCATAGTTTTGATAGATTATTACAATCCGAGTGTGTGATAACAATTCGTCAAGATTCCAAAAGCGCACTGAACTCATTTCTTCTAATGCTACTATGTAACCAGTTGGTTTACAAAGGTTGCTTACTTTATTCGCTGTATCTATTGATAGAAGTGGTATTTCCTTTATTTTTAAATAAAACGAATTATCGCCTATAAAATATATACAATTTTTACTGGGGAAAGCAAATTTAATCATTTCGGATAATGTGATATGACTGTGGATAGTTTGAAGAGCAACGACAATTAATAATAATCCGAACTTCATGATTGTTATTTTAGAAGTGCCATAGGCTTACTTTTATGTAAATATGTGGTGATATTTATTTCTCATTGTGATTAAATGTAATAGTTATAATTAATGACACAGCAATTAATATTATAATATGTAAGAAGATAAACATCAAAATAAACTACGCGCATTGAGAATAAATTACCAACTTTATTATAATAATTATATTTTGGTTTTATTCGAGATAACTTGGACTTTTGTTTATTGATTTCTGCAATAATACAATATTTATTAATGTTTTGGACTCAGAATTGTAATTATTTTTAAATAAATTTACTATAAATTCGAAGAAAGGTAGTTATTGAAAATCAAATAAATGTTTGCAAAATATTATTAAAAGCTTGAAAAATTTAAGAGATTTTTGACAAATAATTTTAAGAATTTATTATGTTTTTTATTTAGAAATTTCCAAAAATTTTCGTTTTTCTTAAAACTTAAATGAAATTTCAAATTTGATATTTTTTAATGATTTTTCAAATTAAATAATGCAAAAAATTCATTGAACATTTAGAAATTTTCTAGAAAATAAAAAAAACATTACCAACCACAATTTAAAAAAAAAATTTAAATCTATAAAACGATATCCAATATTTTGCAAAATTCAATTACTTTTTTAATGAATTAAAAAGTATGTAACAATTCGTCGATTTTTCTTTTTTAGAAAGATTAGCACTTTATATTTTCACTGCAAATAACAATAAAAATTCTACTTACACTTCTTATCTCATTTAATTTTTACAAAACTAAAATAGTACAATATTTCTATAACAAAAGTCAATGTTGATATAGATAATCCCAGCAACAATAACCAGAATGCACTTTGAATTTTGTGAAGCGACATTTTAGTTAGCCCATAAATGCTAGCATAATTCGTAAAAAAGCTTCTTGTTTCTTGTACGCCTTTTATGTCATGCATCTCCACCAATTTATAATAATATCTCAAAATTCCATGTTCCATCAGTGCAATTGCTGCTTTACTAAAAATTATTGTATTTAAAGCAAAAGTTACCAACGACTGTTGGAACGGAATTATCATCTTCAAGTTATTTTTCATATAATCGTTTAGCGGAAATTCCGATGCTATAAAGCTCTCCCCAACCCGATCAGCTGGAGAGCAAGCGATATCCGGAAGAACACCATCACTATAATCAGATATGAATTTTCGTCCTAATTGTTGCAGAACAAAATTGTCTGAATCCACAAAAGCTTTTCTAGTAGTGGCTGTTGCTTCATAGCATTGCACATTAGATTTCAACAAGTCTTCATAGTTTTCTATTGGTTTTGTTAGTTTTGGTATTGTATTAATTGATGATAGCCCTGCAGCGTACATATTTATAAGCAAAATTGAAGCCAAGCCCCAAAACCAAGATGTCATATTTGTTACCACAAACGAGTTTTTGATTAAGCGACTGTTTCCAACCAATGTGGAAATAGTGTTCAAAATAATAATTACATTTTTTGGTTTAGGTTTGAAATTCGAAATTGAGTATGCCAGTATATCAAAAACTACAATTATTGCTAGTGAACTTAAACATGCCACCCAAGTCAGTAGTGGCATCGCTTGGAATACGAAAGTCTCTGCTGGTAATATTGCAGGCTTAGGCACTAATAATGAACCAGATATTTGAGTATACGGGTGACATAAGTCCACATTGTATTCGTTAGCTAAAATACGCCAAGTTCCAGCAATAGCTATATTTGATATATTATTCTCTACTTCTCCAAGTATGCGTTCCCATTGGCTACTCTTGAAGATTTTGTACCGCACTGGCCATGATTTAGCTACGAAGTCTAGAAGTTGTATTTCAAGACCTTTAGGTTTCGTTACATTATCGGTGTAAATGAATGGTCTATAATCGAATGTATTTATTATAATACTACGATTACCAAAATATGGAACCCATGCTTTTAAACTGCTATCTGTTTTATGGTTCAAATTAATATCTAGCACTTCCAATATAACATTGCCTTCAATTTGCACCAATACAACATCCAAAGCTTGTAGACGTGCAACCAAAATGTTTGGATGTAATTCTGAGCAATTATAATTGGTACATAAGATAAGCACTCTAGTATGCGGCACAAAGCTCAATAATTCTTTAAATTGATTCAACACTTTCATAGTATTTTCAAAAGCTATTATGTAAGTTGTTGGTTTACACCTAAACTCATCGATATAAGCAATTTCGTTCCACGTTAGCAATGGAATATTTAAACTAAATAGATATTTCTCTGCGACTTTGTCCTCTCCAATATATACCACGCAACGTTTCAGCACAATAAATTCCGAAACTGAGTTGAAACAAAATATTAAATTAATGAAAAACTGTGTGCTAATTAAAATAAAAACTACGTGCATTACTGCACTAACTAACATACTTAATTGTATGTATTACTAGAAAATATAAATCTGTTGTTTGAAATGTTTAATCAATTTTACATTACTTTTAAGTATTGAATTCTCATTAATTACAAGGAAAGTTTTATGTAACGGTACAATCAAGCTCGTACTGTGACTTATAAGTTGTAATTGATTAAAAAAATATAATTTTAATTGGTTTCTATGTTAATCAATCAATTTTCTAAGTATACGTTTTAGGCTTGGGGTTAATGAGGTTTTTGGAGTATTATTAATAATTTATAACCGACACAGTAATATTTACACATTACATATTCTTTTAAACATATACCGAGCATTCAATAAGTAGCTCAATTAAAGTAGACATGTAGGCATGTCGAGACTAGAATGGAAATTTCATAGAAACTTCACATTTGACACTTTATAAATATTATTTGAATGTGTGATTCGATCAGACGTACATCTCTATTTTCGTAGTTACTTATTGAACACTCGGTACTCATATTTAATATGACCTGTACATATAGTCACACATTATTTTTTATACCAGTTAATTGACATTCGAAATATGTTTATAAGTATATGGCATTTATACATTCTTTCTGGTCCTCACATTACTTGTGAAACAGACATATTTAAATACCAAAGACTTCTAAATAAATAAAAGACTGTAACTAATGTAATTAGAAATATATAATATAAAATTATAAGAGAAAAATCAGAATCGAACTATTGTTTTAAGTGGAGTAAACTATACACAAGAAACAAATTTTAAGAAAAAACTATGGAAGTGATGTGAATAAATTACCAAAAAAATTAGAAGTGGGTTACTTACCAGAAACCTTTAATAATATCTAGACACTTATTCTTTTATATATTACAAAACGCTTCTTTGAAAAAATCAACATTTCATAATTTTTTAATATTTAGAAATAATATCTCTATTGCTATTTTTTATTTCATTTCATGATTTAGCGTAACTTTTGTTACAAATGAACTCGATTTTTTACTATTTATACAATATTAATTATTAATGACCATTGTATGTATGTTGGCGTTTTTACTCTCTTCTTGAGTTTCGCCACCTCCTTTCTGAGGTTTACTTGTACGTTTTTTGTTGTTGTTAAATTAGCTCAATTTTCTATTTGTTTATATTCTTTACTATTTCCTTCCACTTCTTTCTGTTCTTGGTATTTTCGTTCCATTCTCCTCGGGTCCTCCTTCACCTCCTCCATCCATATTCTTCTAGGTCTCCATATCCTTCTCCTGTTCCCTGGTCTCCATTCCATTATCTGCTTGACTGTTTCTTTTTCTCCTCTCCTCCATACGTGTCCCAGCCATCTTACTCTATGTTGTTTTATTACTCTTGCAACTGTATCTCATCTCAGTTCTTATTCTATTTCTTTGTTTGTTTTTCTTTTACCATTAAATTTTTTTTAATGTAATTTCTGAATCATTTGAGATCTATTTTCAGCATATTAACTAAATATTGGAATTGACTTTATATGGAAATCCAGTGAAGTTTCTTCAAATTTCTTTAAATTAGATATTGTTGTTTTTGATCGAATATGATATTTAAACAATTTTTGAAAAAATGTATTAGAATGGTTTGAATTTTTTTTTTGTAAAATTACGAACTTTTTTATTTTCTATTGGAAACTTTTGTAGAATTTCCTACAAAAATTTAAAAAAGTACATAATTTCTAAATAATAATATAATAATAAAAAATAAGATTTCATTAGACCCATTTAAATTGTATTTTTATTAAATTTTGTGTCAAATATCAATAGGGTATTTGAAATTCATCAATTTTATTGGCAGTTTAACTTTTTTTTTATATAGCATAGATTATTTGAAACTTTTTAATTCATAAACATTTATATTTTAATTTCATCAGATCTTATTAAACTTATCAAATTTATCATCTAAATTGGATTAAATTTTACTGAATGTGAGAAATTCCAATAAAATTAAATGGATTTTTATTTAATTTAATCAAATTTTGAATCATCCATTGAAATAAATAAAAAATGATATAAACTTACAAATATTGCATTACATTCAGATTTTTTTATAAATTTAGTTCAAATCTTATTTCAATATTATTTTCATTAAATTTTCCAAAATTTTGTTGAATTTTCATTGAATTTTTCAACAGCGCTAATTTTTTACAAAATTTTACAAAATGTTCATCTAATTTTTGAAGGTTTATTTGAATTTTCATCAATTTCATTGAATTTTTATTTCATTCTATTGATATATCATCTGATTGTAATGATTTTTCAAGATTTTCGTTTCATATTGATCAAATTTGATTTATGTTTCAAGGTTTTATTAATTTTTATCATTAATAATATTAAAATATTAACTGAAATATAGGAAAAATGGTGGTAACTTAACCTATGTCTAACAGGTCAATTCAATAAATAGCGAAAATTGCGACAAAAAATCATTAAAATTTTACAATAAATAAAATCCGATCGAAATTTATTTAAAAATGTTATTATTATATTTATAGAAGTTAGGTCAAAATTCTATTATATTTTGCAAATTTAAATAAATTTATAAAATGTTCATTAAAGTTTATAACAATTTAACGAAATATTGCAAAATTTTAAAAACCACACGAAATTTTGTCCAAATTCAATAAAATATACAATTGACAAATTTGTAAGATTTTATTGAATTTAGATCGAGTATTGTGTATTTTATTGAATTGTTAAGTATGGTTATGGTTTAAATTGAATTTTGCTATTTTTCATTAAATTTTTATCAATTTTAATGAACATTATTTGATAAACTTAAATAATAATGTTGCAAAATGTAATTGAATTTTGACTGAATTCCTATGAATTATAGTAGAATTTCTTTGAGTCTTACATATTTTCATCAAACCCCCGGTTAGTTTGAATTTAAAAGAATTTTTATCACGTTCGCGATTTCATTTAAATTTGATCAAAACGAACAGTAAATTTATGAGATATATGAGCCCCCGTTAAGTTACTAGCTGGATTTTTTTGAAATTGAATTCTACTTTTCTACTTTTCATTTAATATTTTAATAAATGTATGAATTCCTACGAAATTTTCTTGAAATCGTGGACACTTTGTGAAATTATTTTTCATTTTTCCATAATTTAAATGAGTGATTCAGTGCCAGAGTTGCCATAAAATGTTACAAATACTAATATATGTACAAAAGTGATTCGAATGAATATGTTTATGTGTTAAATGTTTGTATTTATTTGCAATAATAGCAGTGTTCATTGCTGTCATTTTTTCGAAATTTAGGTAGATTAGTCTAACTAGAAACTATTATGTACTAAAGTTCAATATTTCATCTAAGAAAAGTTATTGTTTAAACTCAAACTTTTTCACTTAGCGGCCACTTTTACCCGAGCAAATATTTTCGAAACCCTGAGTTGCATGGTTGAAAAAACACAGTCTTTAGGAAAATGCCTAGCTCCGTATGTTTTAGGGCGCTTTATTGTCCAACTTTTTTTGACTTTTAGTAGAAAATGCAGAATGAAAAACAAAATAAAACAAAGAATTGGAACTATAATAGCTTCAAAATTCAGGACGTTTTTTCTTGGTATTTCTGATGTTTGAAAAGAAATTAGTTAACAATTTTGATTTTCTTGGTACAATAGTGAATAATCTTGAAACATCTTGAAATTAATTCAATTTTTATAAAAAAAAACTTTTTTCACTCTCTAGCTATTCGTGATTTTTTTTTTCAATTCATGATAATTCTTAGAAATCCTTAACAAATAGGTAAATATTGAAAATTCTATAAGATTTTTCACAATTCATGAAACAAAAATCTCAGAAAATAAAAATAAATATTACATTGGTTTCGAAACCTTTTAGTGAGTCGATGTTATCCAATAATTTTAGCATTTATTTAATATTTGTGCATTTATTTTAATTTAAAAAAAATACATAAAATATTCCAAATTATTTTCTAAAACAGAAACGAGAATTAAAATTTTATTTTGAAAATTCTTGAAAAAAAATTGATTTTTGAAAATTTTTCCAATTTTATATACTTAAAAAATATAAAAATAATAGTTAGTACTTAGCTCTTGAAAATGTTCGCTTAAGATCGAAACCGGGCGGGT
>JARJED010287967.1:0-11430 GCA_030264515.1 Sepedophilus sp. GC000190 | reverse complement strand
CTTCAAAATGAAACAACAGCAATGAAATTAAAAGTTTATCGATAATATTAATTTAAATGTCTAGATTTAAAATTTCATTGAAATCGGTTCAGTAATTTTTGAGTTGTTTGACGTGATGGACGGACGAGCGTCGTTAGTATACGATTTTTTCAAAATCATCTAAAAAAGACATCTCAAAATGTCAAAATGCCATTTCAGCTTCCAAAATTGCGATTTTGACATGTCAAATTATAATTTCAAATACAAAAAATGTTATTTCAACTCTCAAAAATGTCATCTTAACTTTCAAAAACCTTATTTTAACATTAAGAATTTCATAATCATTTCATTGTCAAAATTGTTATTTCAATGTCAATACTACAAAAAATTTCACTGACTAAGTTTTTGATTGAAATATAAAAATTTTCAAAAGCATAATTTCATCTATAAAAATAATAATAATTGACACTTAAGTTTTAACAGTCAAAATGTCATTTCAACATGAAAATATATATAATTTCAATTAACGAAATTATATTTTAAGAGCAGAAATTACCTTAATATAAACAGTAATTTCAACGACAAAAAATGTCAGTTATCAATAATTTCATTTCAAATATAGAAACTGTTATGTTATATCTATCAACTGTTAAATTTATAAAATTGTTGAATTTATTATAAATTTTAATAAAGATATTAAAAATAATTTGTTTGATTTTGTTTGTTCTATTTATAGATTTCAATGAATTTTAGTTAATTTTGGTTCAAATGCATCAAATTTCCATGAATTTTCATTAAATTTGATTAGTTTTATTGAATTTGGTTGAAATCTCATAAATTACCTTTAAATTGTGAACAAATTAAATGGTATTTTAACGAACTTAAATAATTTTATTGAATTTCAGCAAAATTTCATTAAAACCTATCGAATTTTGTAGAATTTTAACAAAATTTTATTATATTTCTGGAAGTTTTAATTGAATTTTATCAAATTTTCATTACATCTCAATAAATTTTGGCACATTACATTTCATTCCAATGAATCTCATTGAATTTCTTGTTGTTTTAATAAATTTTGTTGAATTTGATTGAGTTTTGATAAAACTGCGTGGAACTTTTCATTTAGTTTGGGTGAATTTCATCTAATTTTGATGAAATAAAATTTGGAAAAAGTTTCAAGGGATGTGCATCTTAAAATTATCTTAAGTTATTATTCCACAAGCATTTCTGGAGGAGACCCCACAATGAAAAGTGCCAATGGCCCCATTGCAACTTAAGATGGCCCTGAGTGAACTCTGACTCAGCGATGGATTTAGGCAATTTGGCGCCTTGGCAATGTCGCACTTTTAAATTATCCTTTCTACAGCACATAGCTAAAATAATATTTCACTTACTAAATATATTTAAGTAATATGTAACACATAAGAGAAAAATATAAATGCTGATCATTACTGTTTATTACTTGTTTATATGCCTTTTGACTATAGGCAAATCATTATGTACTAAGCATTTGGGTTACTAAATAAGCTTTCAACACAAAGAGATGAAAACAAAATATATGAAAGAAAAGTGATGACAATAATGGGACCAAACAAGATGAGATGGAACTTACAGAAGAAGAACAAACAAGGAAGTAGAATAAGTGCTAGGGGAAGATACAATAATAAAAGTATTAAAGCAACAAAGAATAAGTTACAAGGCAGATAATGGTATGGAAACCAGGAAAAAGAAAAGTGGAAAGACCCAAGAAAACATGGATGGAGGAGGTAACAGAGGACCTGAGGAAGGCAGGAATCAGAGAGTGGAATATGGATACTGAAGATAGAGAGAAGTGGGGAGAAATCACAAGGAGAATAAGCAAGTAGAAATAGGATCTAATCCAATCCAAAAATGGATTTATAAACCTCAAAAATATTTTTACTCAGAATATACATACAAAGAAGCTTTCAGTATTTTAAAATTATTCCTGGAAGTTAAAAAAATAACCAACAGTTTTAGAAATTCATACAACAACAAAAATCTCAATGTCATTTTACGTAAAACTAAAAAGTACCTCAAAAGTTCCAAGATCCTCTAAATTTATTTAGGATACTTAAAAGAACTGAACATTTTATTAAAGATTATTCTAGAAGTCTCAAATTTGTTGCAACATCCAGAAAATCTTAACAGGCAAAACGGAATCTGTTACAGACTTTCCTAACATTTTTGAAAATTATTTAGAATTGTCAAAATAATCCTCGAGGATTGTAGAAAAATCTGAAATAGCTGCAATATTTGTATGTATATGGGTGTTTCTACTCATTCATGAGTTTCGCCACCTCATTACCTGAAGTTTAAAAATCCATTTCTGGGTGGATCAGTCCCTTTTCTCATTTGCTTATTTTCCGTACGATTTCTTTCCATTTTTTTCTGTCCTCTGGTCTTCCTTCCATTCCCTGATTCCCACTTTCCTTAAGTCCTCTGTAACTTCCTCGATCCATGTTTTCCTTTCATTGATGTAGTTTCATTTTTAAAGCAGAAATCAATAAACAGCAATATTTCTTAAATTACTTAATATTTGTCAATTTTGACAGTACCATTGGATTAATAACACAAAAATCTATAACTTTTATTGTTTTTACTTTTTTGTACCTGGAAAAATGATGAAGATATTCATGAAAATTTATTGGGATATTAGGCACTCTATAAGCAATAAGAATCAAAATTGTCTAATACCCATGTAATTGTGGTTTTAAAACCTTTAGAAAATCCATTCAAATCGTTCAAAATTCTGCAATAAAATTTGTATTTTTTTTTTAAAGAAATTTAACAAAATCTTTGAAATTGTGTCAATTCAATGAAAGAAATTTTTCATATATTTAATGAATTTTCTCATTTTGTACAACAAGACGATCGAAAATTGTCGATTATACGAGACGTGTTGCCTGGAAATATGACGAGACCTCAGTCGAGTGATATTGCCTGCTAACACGTCGAGTAATCAGAATTTTTGATCGTCGATTTGTATACGAGTAGATTATACAGCGAATAAACAAATTACTTATTTGTACACCACTAATTTTTCCAAGATGTTCCATAACAGAAAAAAATATAACAAAATCGTACAAATTAATTCAAGCGGTTTTTTGATGTTTATTGAATAACTTGAAAAAATGATTTATACAGCCTAAAATTGAGCAGCCAAAACACCAAAGTGAATATACCACGTCGTCAAGCGGTATATTCGCTGATCTATACCTGGTAACTAGGTAAAATTGTTCATTCTTATTGGTTAATTTGTTGATGAGTTGTATAATCAGAGTAACAAGTACCCATATTTGAGAAATATTGACGCCACAGATAACTGACGACAGCATCAGTAAAGACAATATCTTTATACCTTTATTGTCAAATTTTCAAAGTGTTAGGTTAAATAAGAGCCGGTTGAACAAAATGTAGCCATTTACGTACAGCTACGATGACATCTGCATTAGTCGATTTTTTTGTCAACCAACCATTTTATCAATTTAAAAAAAATATGAAAGTCACTGGAGGTAAGGTCTGGTGAATAATTTTACCTTCGCAATTGCTGATTTCTGAGCAGGTACATTGTTCTAATGAAATACGAGTTTCTTTATTTTAATGGCAGATGGTCCAAAAGTGTTGCATAGTACTCTCATGTTATCATATTTTCCTTTTCCATATGATCAATGAAGAGCATACGATTATATCTTTTGAGTCCCATAAAACAGTGACCATTACACTTCTAGCTGAGTAAACAATATTTACCTTCTTCGGAGATTGTTCCTCAGTTTAAGTCCAGTGTTTTGAATGTTCTTTAGTTTCTGGTGTATCGTATAATGGTGTATTCAAGCTTCATGAATATTTATCAAAGCAATAATTATTGTTTGGTACGCTTAAATGATGCTAAACAGTTGTGAGAGGTTATAGCTCAACGACGTTTTTGGACGATTGAAGAACACATACCGAACAGACCCAGAGCTTTCTCGTATGTAAATGTTCGTGCAAAATGTTCCGAACACGTTCGTCGGATTGCTCACAGACTTGACTATCTTCGACTCGATCAGATTTTAAAACGATGTCATGAATTTTGGCTCGCATGTTGCTCATCAATGACACTGTTGCGACTACGTTTAAATTCTTTAAATCAGTATCTAACTGTGGTCATCGAATGTGCATGGTCTTAAATTGCTGCGGTCTACAAATACCAGTGGTGTAACTCCATTTCTCAAACAGAGGTACTTATCACTTCGCTCTCATAATAGCTGCACTTATTTTTATTATCAAATAAGCTGCATTAGCATATTTGTTTCGAATGTAATGAAAAATGTAAACAAATCCAGAAATTCACAATGAAACTATGCTGGGAAATATCAACGCGGATTGATAAGTTAAAACTAGCAGTAAGACCAAACTTTTATCTTAAAACAATTACAATCATATAAAATAATAACAAGAATTGAATATGTATATAAGTACTGTATATTTATATCCAGAAGGCATATAATTTATATCAATAGATAGATTATTGCGCTTTCAAAGACGAAAATCAAATACCATTAAATGATTTTATTGGTGTTCATACATAAATATTTACACTCGTTATAAATTAATACAAAATAAAGAAAGTTATTGATGAATAATCAAGAAATTTTAAAGTCATTGACAACTATCAGTTTTAGAACAATATTAACAATTTTGTGCAGTCGAATGAGTCCAACTTATAACTAGGATGAGAGATTAATGAAAGATCGGACGCAAAAAGTAATAAATTAATAGGTTAAGGCTCTAGTGTTTTGGTATAAATTAAAGAAGAAAGTACATGAAATTTTGACATTATACGTCGGGCTACTAGCAGAAGTTAGTTAAGAATAGGTATTGCGTTCTAAGAGCAAATAGTTAGACGAAAGATCCTGATTAATATAAGATGGAAGCTAAGATCAAGAAGACAAAGAAACTGCATTGAAATAAAGCACGACTTTTTTTGGACATGAATGAGGCAAAATAAATTTGTGATGACATTTCATATTTCTGAGTTAAAAGTTTGTAAATTCAAATAACTACTAGAACTGCATCTACATACTTTACATCTTGCTTCTACGAGATTTAAAATGAATTCAGATTCTGATTTTTTATCACTATTCTTCGTAGAATGCTTAATTTACTTGCGACAACCATTTATTATGTACCATTTTACCAATTAACCTAAAATAATTCGATTATGATTTTCATATATTTTTCAAATGTGCATGACAAACTATTTGCAGATAGCAAGTTGATGTAATTTTCTTTTGTTATGCGTTTACTTATTGATGTAAATACATGTAATAAATGTTGACGAATGATTGTTAACATTATCTTAAATATTGGTAAATAGGTGCTACAGAATGTATTTAAACTTAATAAAATTTAATGTTGAAAAAATGCATTTTTCTTTTTTGTCCAATTCATTTGCAATATATTTATAATATTGCTACGCATACTTTAGTAGGTAAAAAAACAAGAGTAATTGTGTTTTATGATTAAAAATTCGAAACTTGAATAAATATTTTATAATATGGTGATGTTATACGAGCACAAAATACTGCAAAGAATATATTATGAAATGTTAACGTGTATAGGATATGTCGAAAATTTTGGTCTGCCGTACAAGACAATTTATGTTAAACATAATGAAGAGAAGAAAAAAGAAGAAGATTTTAAAGAGGTGGTTAGGTTGAAGATACTTTCATACTTTTTATAAAACATGACTTAAAACTCCCATTTTCTCTGGTAATAAAAATAATTTAAACCATTGATATACATATATACAGGGTATTGAAAAAATAGCGTATTAACTAAAATGCTAAACAATTAAATTTATTTTCAATTTCAAAAATTATCACACGATTTGGAACTTAAGGAAAAGCAATACACACTCAGTTTTCAAGATAATGTATGTATTTGAAAATAAGAAACAGAAATAGTAATTTTTGTCACTGATATTCTGAATAGTAAACGCGGTTTGCTCATTTTCGAAAAAAAAAGAATATATGAATAAACTAATATAGAAATAGAATAAGTGTAACCAGAACTTTTTTATTTAAAATAATTATAATTTCAACTCTTTCTCTTCTTCAGACTTATTATATTTTTATTAAGTGTTGTATTATATTACACCAAATTACACGAATAAAGTAATAATTGCTCAGAAATTATTTTGTATCCCGCTTCTATTTTATTATCTAAAATATACCTTATAAATATATTTAAAAATAATGTGAGTATTTAAGTGTATTGCCCTAAATTCCTTGCGTTCTTTTAAACTATATTATTAATAATATTTTAATGTTTTACGTTGATAGCTTTTGAATATTTTAAAATTTAAGATAAGTATGTATTAATAACGTACATATGTTTTTACAATTTTGTAAAAATGTTTAATTCACATAAAATGAGTATATCTCATTTTATTATTTTAATAGCATTATTTATCGTAACATTTAAAAATATAATTACCTTACTTCTAACATCCAATTCTATAAATTAAAATTAAAACTAAATTAAAGTTTAATGTTCACAAGCACCGGTTGAGTTTGAATTCCCAAACTACTACTTTCATTAAATAAAGAAGTGCACACACAATATTACATTTAATAAACAACAAAGTTTAAAGCAGCGGGAAAATGTTGCCATTGAAGAATTTTAATATGTACATATATAAACATATATATGTAGATATTTATATGAAATGTTCGTTTTTGTAGAGTTTGTGTTTTGATGTTTTCAAGCACCATGTCATGCCAGGACTGGGTAACGTAAAGTGCTGTTTAGAAATTTTAATAACTACGTTTGAAAAAAAGTAATACTTTCATTTCTTAATTCCATGAGAACTTGTTCAATTTAAGTTTATAATAATAATAAGAAAGTGTATTGCACGTATTATTTTCATTTGAATATGAAAAAGATTTTTCTGAGAATTTAATGTAAATATTGAAACTTGTTCTAATTATAATTACTTACTTACTTGGATAATAATACTAATTGTTTTATATAGATTTGTTTCATTGTTATCTATGTTTATTTTATGATAGAGCTTTTCAAGAATTGCTTAATTTTACAAAAGAAATTTTATTTATGTTGTAAGTTAAACTGTTATTTTGTAGGTATTATATTAAACTTTTCTGAATATACAATTGAAAAGTTTATGGATTGTTACTTATTCAAAGCAGGAACTTTCATGAAAAGTAGTTCACATGTTGCTATTATTTATAATGTGCTTTGTGATTTCTTTCTCTTAAAATAAACAGTATATTTAATATACATGTAGTGAAAGATTAGAATTGTGTGCTATAAGTAAAAGGCAATTATAACCCGGTCGCTATTATTGATTTTTATTAATTGGCAGATATTAGAAAAGTAATAATTAATGAACTTTTAAATAGTCAATTAACAAACAATTTTATAGAGTGGGATCGAAAGAAAATCTAATGATGCGAAAGAAAAATAATTAGTAGGAAATGAATGTGGAAAAGAAATTATTCATTGTTTAGTTCTTTGAAAAACTGAATAGATAATATAAAGGGTGTTTCAGAAATAAGTGCATTAAATTTAACCAGTAACAGTACTCGTCGAGAGCTGCAATATTTTCTTTATAGCTATTTTTTGTAAACCATCTAGATATTATGTTAGAATTGTTTAAAGATTTATCACAAATTTCATTACCCGCCAATGGAAAGCATGGCTGACTTTCAAATACGATTTAATATTATATGCATTTGAAAAAGTTAACATAACTGACATTTCTCATAAACAATTATTTCTTACTATTGCCACTAGATCAATAATTAATTTTTTATGAAAATACACAAACGACTTGTTATTTTATGGAGGGGGTAAAAATGGTAAATAAATATGAAATTTCAAAAAAAAGTTTCTAAGAAATATTGCAGCTCTCGAGGAGTTGTGTTACTGGTTAAATATAATGTACTTATTTCTGAAACACCCTGTATATAAGTGAATAACTTCCAAAATATATAATTTTTTCATTTCCAAAATTTCTAATATCCTTATTAAAATTTATTTCAAGTCAATTTTAAATGGAAAAAGGTTATCAAACTTCATTTTTAGAGGACACTTCGATAAAATGCCCTTACTGTAATGTACTGAGTTTCGTTTCAACCTTGACGAATATAAAGTCGGATTTGCCGTGAATCTAACCAAAACTTTAGTTAAACGATTTAAATTGCATTTTAATAGTTGCAGTAACATTTTGACGATAGATGAAATAACATTTTGGACCGTTCAGATTATATTTGCGGCAGTTGATAGTGTTGATACCATACGTGAGTAATGATATGACATTTTTAAGAGATGAAACTAAATTGAAAGTTACAATTTCTGTTTGAGAGTTGAAATGACATTTTAAGTTAAAACCATACATGACAGTTAATATAAAAATTGAACTTAAAAATGGCAATATTTTTGACAATTGAAATGACGTTTTGGAGAGTTAAAATCACAATTGATAGATGAATTGACAGTTTTAACACTTAAATTTATATTTGCTGTGACAATTTAAATTTTATTTTTGACACAATGTAAAAACAGTTGACAGTGGAAGTATATTTTGATAGTTAAAACCACAATTGAAATAATATTATGACATTTGAAATCACATGACTGATAATGAAATTATTTTACGATGAAATTATATTTTTAAAAGTTGAAATGATATTTATTCTTATGATTTTTTAAATTTCAACTTTAACTCTTAAAAGTTGCATTTTTGAGAAAACAAATTAATATTCTAACGAAACTGCAACAAAACTAATTATGATTCTACAACAACAAATTGCCAGAAAATCGATTTTTACAAAATTCTATTAATTTTTATAGAAATTGATAAATTTCAACCAAATTTATTACAATTTTGTAGAAATAAAATAAATATCAACAAAATTTTAATAATAGTAGATTATGTTATAAGGAGTAAAAGTGAGAGTTTATATGGCGAAGCTGAATGTTTATTTGCCAAACGTTAGTGAGGCAAATAATTCAGCTGAGCCACATAAACTCACTTTTACTCCGAATAACATATACTATTTTATCCGCAAACTCATTCAGATGAATTAAAATTAATTAAAAATTAGTAAATATTGAGAAAGAGTAAAGAACAAGAATAATCAGGACGTTTTGCAAGTATTGAAGTCATAGCAACGCTTATAAATAAACAAACTAATATGTCGATTTATTGCCGTCAGAATCTGTTGCTATCCATTTGTTTAGAAACTAGGTAAAAGTAAAAATGCCTAAGCACAAAATTATAATTTTTATTTCATGTTCGAAACATCCAACTTTAACCTTTGACATTCACTCAAAAAAATGACTCTTTTGCGACGTTTGCGGATAAAACATATAATTTTAGAAAATAAAAAATACAGCCTTCTAATGAACAAAATAATTGAATTTCGAAACTGTCAAATATTTAAATCAACATGTGATTTTAATTTGTTAAAATCTAAAAGAAATTATCGAGGATTTTTTAAAAAGTTTTAATGATGCTAATTGAGAAGATAGTTTTATCTGGTGAGACGAAAATTTTGATAGTTAAAATAACATTTAATAATATAACAATCAGAACCGAAAACGTTCAAATAATAGGAAGAGACACTGAAAGATTTAAAAATTCTCTCAAACCATTATAATTGCTCTTAGAGGCTTATAAAATACTTTAATACTCTAATTTTTCATAAAAATACTCTAGTAAGGACCTAAGAGACTCTAGAAGATTTTAAAACACCCTTGAAATTTATACGAACATGTAGAGACTCTAATACTTAAAACACTCCAAAAAGGCACTATAAGATCACAAATTCTCTGAAAACCACTGGAGGCGCCTAACAGATTTTAAAAGACTATATAATATGTACTCTTAAACTCAAAACTATAAAATTATCTTAAAACTTTAAAAGAATCCAAAACGCTTTCAAAATACTTTACAAGCCACTAAAGGACTCTTAAAGGCTGTAATAGTTGCTCTTCAATACTCTAAAAAACTATTAACTACTCTGAAAATACATTAAAAAACTTTAAATATTTTGAAGATTTTAAAACAGTACGAAGATTTAAAAACTTAAAAGTCTCTAGACGCCTCTAAATAACTCTATTTCTCTTAAAAACCATAAAATACCCTAAACCACTTTTGATAGCTTAAGTGATATTTAAAAAAATTAAAATCACACTTGACTATTGAAATTATTTGTTTAGTAATTAAAATTATAGCTCAAATATAATATTTCGAACAGTTGAAACTAAATTTTCTGATGCTTTGTAATATTTTTGATGGTCGAGTTGGGATTTCTAACACAATGTAGTATTTTTGACAATAGAACACACACTCGGTCGTTGAATTTCTGGCAATATAACATAATTTTACACTTGAAATAACAGTTTTTTAAAGTAGAAATTGTGCTACTAATAGATACAATGATATTTTTGCAGTTCAAATTACATTTATGATATAAAATAAAATGTGTAAATTAAAATCGCACTTGGCAGCTGACATTAAGTTTGTGACAAATCAAATTAATGTTCTGATACAAAGTTGCATTTTTGAAAGTAAAAAACACATTCGACCGTTGAAATTGCAGTTGACAATGTTACTTTTTTGACATTTAGAATGACATTATTGACAATTAAAATATCACAAAATATTTTTTTTAAATTAATACCACACTTGGCAGTTGAAGTGACATTTACAATTTTGGGTTGCCCAGTTGGGAGCCAACCTTGGATCTTTCTGAAATTCAATATGTATAAAAATATGACAGGTTCTTTATTATTTTAACAATCAACAACAGTTTTTTTTTAAATAATTTAATTATTATATTTTAGTTTAGTTGCAAAACATGATAATTGGCCTCCAGTAAATTCTACAGGAGATTAAAAAAACTGTAGCTCATAAATAAATAGGCGTACAAGTACAAACTTTTGATTTCCTTTCTTCTTCCAGTCATTATAAAAAATTACATCACAAAAAATCTTATCTGAGATTTTTCTTCAATAACTGTTAGTGGAGGGGTGAAACATCATAAAACCACAAAAATCAGTTCTGGAGGTGGTGGGCAACCCCCACAAAATTCTCCCAAATGGGGCGGTATTTTGCCCCATTTGGGAGATTTTTTTTATTTCGCTAATAACTTGTTGACCGTTAAAAATATCGAACAATTACTTATTATAAAAAATAAAGCTTGACTAATTTCATAAAAAAATATTCTTGTATTTTTTAGTATGTGCCATAGTTTTCGAGAAAATCAATATGGAAGAAATGGCAAAATTTGTATTTTAAATGCGCGCAAATTTTCCTTATTTCGATTTTTTTGGCGCACGGCTTATAGAAAAAATTTAATTACTCGAAAACTAAACAAGCTAGGAAGAAAAACCAAAATGGGGTTTCAAGGGGATAAAAAA
>JARJED010286808.1:0-13594 GCA_030264515.1 Sepedophilus sp. GC000190 | reverse complement strand
TATAATATATCATAAAAAACGAAATGAAAGAAATTATCAGAACTATAGTATCTAATGCGTTTTTTGCATTTTCTTTATTTAAAAGAATTTCTTTTAAGAATTTCTTATTTTCTTGGTAAATAATCAATATTCTTTAAAAAATCTTCCAACATCTTGAAAATAATTCAATTTTTTTTCGCAAACTCTAGATAATTCTTGAAACATTTTTAGAATTCTTGATTAAAAAAAAACTCTTTAAGCTCTGCGATGACTGTTTTTTTTTAATTCGTAGTGATTCTTAAAAAATCCTTAAAACTACACCCCGATAATTCAATAAGAATTTTAACAATTCATAAATAATCAGTAGTTAAAAATTTCATTAAAAAAATAAATGTAGAGACATTTTAGTAAGTAAAGGAATGTTGGCATTTCTTGAATAATATTCCGTATATTTTAATAAACGGCAAGTAATTGATATTTCTTGAAATTCCTTTGATATACAAGATTATTTTCAAAAATTGAGATGTTTAAAAAATTGTTGATTCTTGAAAAAATTTTGAATGTTGAAATTTCTTCAAATTCCAATTCAACCAGTTCTACAACAAGCCATAATGAGAAGATGGAATATTTAGTGAATTTCCTGGAAATCATTGATTTTTTTTCAAATCCTATCGAATTTGTCAGTACAACATTATTTTTTTATAAAGTTTTACCGAATGTCATAGAATTATAAATAATGAAATTTATAGAACTTCATAGAGAAAATTAAAAATTCTTAGACTTATTTAATTTTGTAATTTTCTTTAACATTTGCATTAAATTCTTCTCAATTCAGTAAAATTTACAAGTAAAATTTACAAGAAAAAAAAAATTCAAATTGCTATTAATGTTTTTGAATTATATTTAAATTTAGACAAAATTGATTGCACTTAAAAAAAAGTTCTTTGAGTTTTTCGCTTTCTTTGATTTTCTTTGAAATGCCCACAAAATTCTTTGAAATATCCACAAAAATAAAAACAAGTAGGAGTATCCACGATTACGTGGGTATTAGACGATTTTTATTGTAATTGTGTACAGCGCGCTTAAAATCAAAATGAATTTTCAAGAATATCGCTGTTATTTTTAAGAATACAAAAAAATTAAAAAGAAAAAAAGTTGTAGTTTTTTTAATTGTTAATGGAATGGTACTATCAATTTTACATATATTTCGTAATTTAAAAGATATAACTGTTTATCGATTTCGGCTTTCATATAAAGTGCCCTTCAAATTGAAACTACAGCAATGAAATTAAAAGTTTGCCGATAATATTAATTTAAATTCTCATATTTCAAATTTCATTGAAATCGGTTCAGTAGTTTATGAATTGTTCGACGAGACGGATGGACAGACGGACGGACAGACGGACGAGCGTCGTTAGTATACGATTTTTTTCAAAATTGTCTAAAAAACAGTTTCTATAAATACGTAATTCAGTTTTTCATGTAAATTTTCCTGAAATTCTATGAAAATCTTAAAATAATCTTAAATTGTGTAAAATTGATCTGCATTTACTTTTTCTAATATTGTACATTTTTATTGTAATTTTAACGATGTTTCTTTGGTATTTCTATGATTTTTTTTAAATTTACCTGAAATTTAATAGAAATTCGCTCGAGGTTATTGAAATTTATGAGAATTCTGTAAACTTTATTTTTTTATGGATAAAATTTCTCCTGGTTCGTCCATAGCTTTAAGCCAAGGGCTTAACTTAACTTAACTTTTTAGGTAAAGGACCACAGTAAACTGAAGTAAATAGTAATGTCAAACCAAAAATATTTTTTTGAGATATGTAATTAATTGAATTCACTCTTGTTGGTAATATTGTTGTCAACAAATATAAACATTTCTTTTTTCAAATGTGTGAAACAATTAGGCTTTCAAAATTTTTTAGAATCGGGTTTCAAAAACAGACTTTTTAAGTTTTTTACGTTTTTAATTAAAAAACAAAGTATTTTGTCAATCTTGTTTGATTAATTGATTTTTGTTTGTTTTATTTAGTATTTTAAAATCTCGTTAAAACTGATAAGATCACAAATTGCAAACATATTTTACTTTTTGAAACACAATATCTTTTAAGAATAAACATTTTGCGCAATTAAATTTAATCTTAAATAAATAATGAAATTCCATCAAAATTTATTACCAAATTCAAGGAATTTCCCTAAAAAATTTCTTAGAGATATCAAATTAAATTATTGAAAAAACTTTAATATTGTTTTAGAAATTCTATAATATTTAATAAAATTTTCATGAAATTTGTGAATTTTTATAAGGTTTTAATGAAATTTAGACAAAATACAAAGAAATTTGATAAAAATTTAATGGTATTTTCAGAAATTTAAAGAAGCATTCCCAAAATTTAATTATGAAGGAACTTTATTAATTTTTAATAAATTTTTATTTATAAATTGTTTTCTATATTTTTATACAAATTTAAATAAAATGTTATAAAAATTTGAGGGTTTTCACAGAATTTCAACAAAATTAATAGACATTTAATAGAATTTTAGAAAACTTTTTATACAAACATACATTTTTTAATAAAAATGCTATGAAATTCCACTAAAAGTAAAAATAATAAAGAAGAAATCTAATGAAATTTCAACAAAATGCAATTAATAGTTTTAGAATTATAGGAAATTTAATAAAATTTCAGTAGAATTTAACAATTTCTATAAATTTTCAATAACATTTTACTATGTTTCAATGAAACATTTATATAAAAAAATTAAATTCGATTAAATTTCACTAAAACTAAAAAGTTAGTATTTTTTTTATCATAATTTATTTAATGAAATTGAATAATTTTCTAAGAAATTAAAAAAATCATAAAAATTCAATGGAATTTCATCAAATTTTAACAACTTCTACAGGAATTTAGTAAAATGTGTTTCACTGATGATGTTTCGCTTTTTTAAATTCTAAAACCTATTAACCTGATTTTGAATTCGTTTTTTCCAGAAGATATGTTGCGTTCAAATATTAGCTACTACGTATCTTCAGAGGGACACACAAATGATGGGCCTCATACGGTCCATGTGCCGTAGTTTGCCTAGCCCCGGTTTAAACTGTTGTTGCTCAAGACTGAGTCATACATAAAAAAATAAAATCAATCGTTTTTTGTAATTAATAGAAATGTGAGACGATTTTTTTTGTTTATTATGAGAGAATGTTCTAAAAAAAACCTTTTAAAACAATAAAAATTTAATTAAATTAGTGACATTCATAAATGAAAACTCCGAAAATTAATCCGATATTTGAGACTACTAATTGAACTTTCGCTTTCTCGTAGTTACTGTGTTACGAACTAGGAACCATAGATAGCAAAGGTCTTAAAAAATCTAGTCTTCAAGTAATCATATTTATAAATTTTTCTATATTCTGGTGTGCTAAAATCGAATTTTAAATAAAACAAGGTTCTACCGTCTAGATTTTTCATAAAACATGTTTTTAATTATCAGAAGTCACGATTTAACAATTGTAAATCATGTTTTATGAAAAATCTACAAAGTAGAAACTTTTTTATTTAAAATTCTGTTTTAGTACACCAAAATCTATACGAATTGATAGATCTTGTCAAAAGACCAGGCATTTTTTTAATTTTCTTTTTAGTCTTTTGACGCGACCTCTCAATTCTTATAGATTTTGCTGTGTTAAAACTGAATTTCAATAACAATAAGGTTCTATCATGAAGATTTTTCATAATACATGTTTTTAATTGTCAAAATTCACAGAAATCACGAAAAATCTACATGGTAAGACCTATTTTTTTTAATTGAAAATTGAGTTTTAGCACACTAAATCTATAAGCATTAATAGGTCTGGTCAAAAGACCAGATTTTTTTTGTAGGCCTGTGTAATTTATCGCTCTACTTTCAAAATCGCTAGAGCCGAAACAAAAAATTCGAAAATTTGAAAATAAAAACTTAGATATTATATATAGTATAACCTATCCTATAATTTAAAAAATTCAAATACGTTTTCAATTAAAAAACAAAATAGAATTAGATTTTTCTCATTTGCTATTAGTTACTTAATTAAATATATATCACGTATTGTACACAAAATACAATAAATGATTGATGTACCAATCTACATAACATACATCATGTTTTTTGTATTAAATCGTAAATCTAACATATATAATACAAGCAGCAAAATTATGTAACCATAGCATCTCTACAACTCTTTTTTTTATAAATGTTAAATGTTATTAAAGTTTGCAATTTGACATTTAATTGAAACAATTTATTTAATTATTGTTAGCTTTGCAGGTAATTTATCATAATTTTTTTATATAATTTTGAACCCATTAATATTAATACACCAATAATATAATTACAAAATGTAACCAGAGTTTCCAGCTGGCTGCATTACGGAGCACCGGCTCACGATTGTACAAATTAATCATGTTTCAAAACGCAATCACAACCCATTACATATCATTACATAATTCCGCATTATCGCATGATATATAAATTATAATTGTACGGCAAAATACACACATTTCACACAATTACGAAAAAAGAAAAAAAAACGCGAACCCTGTCTAACATTTAGATGATCATTAATATCAGACGAGCGCATTAAAATAAATATTGTTAATATTTTTTTGATATGCGCGCATAAATTTTAATTAATCGATTCGTAACGTACGAATCGACAATCCGAAATAAATAATAATAATAATAAACACGTTCTAAAATTCCAGCGATCGCTTTAAAAACCGTGACATTTAATAAAGATAAAAATTACGTTGGATATAGTGGAAACCAGTTCATCCGAACTCGTGCCAAGTTTACCCATTAGCGATATCGATATATTTATTTTATTGGAATTTTATATCGGAAAACTTTAATTAATCCCAACTTGACCGAAATACCTGGCATAATTTGTTGTATGCAATTTTTCGTTGCACATTTTACTTATAATAAAATAAACAAATAATTGAGCTAGTGCTAGGAATGTTTAATTAATAATCTGGCTTTACTACGAATGCTTCTGCGTAAATCGCTGTTTCAACCTTTAGGTCTTATCAGATAAACTCGATAAAATGATTAAAAATGCAGTATTTATATCCATTTACTTGTAGAAGTACATGTGGGGAATTGGCATTCAATATCATTAGAAAGTTTTATTATGAAAATGTTAATATTTAGAGTCATCAATTTGTATCTAATTTATTTTTAATTCTACTTTTTTGATATTCATTGAAGATTTTATTCATTTTAATTTACTACATTTTGATGAACTGTAATTTAATTTTGGTAAATTTTGATACGATTTCATGAAACCTTAATTGATTCTATAAAATTTTTATTAAATCTCACAAAAACGTGTTGATTTTTTTACATTATCATACGTAGTAGAACTTATTATTTGATTTAATTCACGATTGAAATCAATATGATAAACCAAATTACTTTTAAAAAACATCATACTAATAATAAAACTATGAGGTTGGTAAGGTAGAAATTTTCTTTTCTCTCTGTCCATTTGTTTGCTTTGACACAATTCTACAACCCCTTATCTGATTTCAATAAAATTTGGTACACATATATAAGCTTCCCAGGCGCGAGTGGAAGGCGGCATATATATCCGGAAAATATTGCTGTCTCCATTGGACAAGTATGAATGTGCACATCGGTAAGTCAAACGATATGTAACTTTATACTCAATTTTTTAAAGATATACCACAAAACTGGAAAAAATATCAGTTGACGCGTACGAAGTCTCGAGAAAAAGCAAGTAAAATTAAATAAATCTGGTGATTAAAAAAAAAAAACAAAAAAGAAGAAGGGGACATGAAACTGTGAAAGGATATATGGATGAAGACAGAAATGAAGGAAAATTGGAAGGCTAAAATAAGGAAAGAAAAGAAGAAGGTAATGGAGGAGCTAGTCAGAATGAGAGAGGTGTTGAGAAGGAAGGAAGAATGAAGAGCCCCTAAGGAAGAAAGGAAGGAGTAGGAGAGAGACAAACTGGAAGAATGGAGGAAGGAGAGTGCAGGAATGGAGGAAAAATGGAAAGAAGAGTCAAATGAGATGGACGAAAGAATAATGGAAGCAATTGAGGAGGAAAAGGAAGGGATAGTGAAGATGGTAGATTAAAAGATGATGCGGTAGAAAGAATAATGGTAAATGGAAAAGAATAAGATGTAGGAAGTTCTGGTGGAGCTAAAGGAGGAATGAAAGATAAAAAAGGATAATTTGGAGGAGAATCAGAGGGGAGAGTGGGGTTAGGGAGTATTGTGAATCCTATCCGATACGGCCACGGCGTTGTTTGTCAGTATTCATGTGTGCTTTCGTGGCTATTATATCCCAGTTTATTTGTGAAAATTCTTGTGTATGGATCACAATATAGCCTTCCTTCATCGTTATATATGTAAATTGCTAGGGTCTTCCGCCTCGTCTTCTTTTCGTCGTTTCTTCTGTCCAGGTTCTCGCATCTTCTGTGCTCGAAAGTTGTTGATTTTTTCGCTATACATCTCCTCCATTCTCGGCGATCCAGAGCTCTAGCTTCCCAGGTTGCTGGTGGAATGTCAGCCTGCACCATGTGCCTCTTTATGGAGTCTTTATACCTAAGTCTCTGCCCCCCTTTTTCGGTCTCCGTATAGAATCTCCGAATAAATAATCTGCTTTGGCAATCTGTCATCTCCCATCCCAAATACATGCCCACACCAACGAAGTTGATTTTTTATTATTATTGCTCGATACCCACCATCTCCACCCTTCTTAGCACTTCGGTGTTTCGGATGTATTGATGTCATTTAATGTTCAGAATCTTTCTTAGACAGGTTAAGTGGAATTGGTTCAAGCGTTTGATGTGTCTTCTATATGTACACCAGGTTTCAGAGCCATATAGGGTAGGAGTGTTGGTAAAACATTTGTTTTGTACACCGTTATATTTGTGCTGAAGCTTATGTCATAAAACACGAAAAGCTTTTGTTGGAGCCTACCAAAACTTTCCACTGCACTAGCCATTCTTGTACTTATTTCTGCGTCCAGTTTAGTGTCAGCGCTAATGATGCTACCCAGATACTTGAAACTCTATGTCCCCCTCAACCTCGAGCTCCCTTTTTCAATATTAAGTTGTTAATTTTTTACTGTGCCCACGATTAGTTGATGCATCACTTCTGTTTTTCTACATTGATCTTCAATCCGAATAGGATGCATGCCTCATTTAGTCTAGTCACGCATTCCTGCAGACATTCTCTGGAGTTTGCAACTAGGCACACATCCTCGGCATATAAACTTTCAATTATTCTTGTGAGGCTTACTTTAGTCCTCGCACAGAGTCGTTGTAGGTTGAAGAGTCCTCAATCGTAGTGGTATTTTATATTGATTGCATCAAACATCTCTCTCAGTGCATGCATTATAGTAACAGCAAAATACGGACCAAATAAAGAGGGAGCAAGAGTGCATCCCTGCTTAACTCCTTCTGTAACCGGAAATTCCTCTGATATAACTCCATTCACCTTGACTTTACCCTTTGTGCCTTCATGGAGTTGCCGCATAATTGAAATGAATTTTGATGTGGATCCAAGTTTTTTTTGAGAACCATTCATAGGGATTTCTCGGGGAACACGGTCAAATGCCTTTTCCAAGTCCACAAAAAATATATACAGTGGCTGATTTTGTTCTTGTTGCTTTTCCTGCATTTGGCTTAGAGAGAATATAGCATCTCCTGTTTCGCGACCTCTCTAAACCCACACTGCGACTCGGGCAATACATTTTCCGCTATTGGTTGTAGACGGTCTAGCAAGATGCCTGACAGGATTTTCCCTGCCATGGCAAGAAGTGATACCCCTCTATAGGAGTTGCAGTCTGAACGGTCCCCTTTTTCTTTATAGATAATGCATATGGTTGACATCTTAAAATCGTTTAGGAAGTATAAAGCTAAGAGGAATGGGGGGAATATTATGGAGAACAAGGAGAATGAAAAGTACGAGGAAATGGCAGGAGGGAAGTAAGAGAGGTAAAAGGATACTAGGAGGAGGATAGAAAAAGAAAAGAAACATAATAGTGAGAGATAGAAATGTTAGGGGTTAAGGTGAGGCCAGAAGAGGTGCTAGTATTAGGGAAGGAAACGATTTTGATGAGAATGAAGTATATGGAGGACAAGAGGAAGATAATGCAAATAAGGGGGATTTGAAGCGGACAAGGATGTATGTGAATGATGATTTATAACATGGGAAGAGAGAAAGAAGGAATAGAAATTGTGGGAAAGAACGTGGAAAGATGGGTGAGGAAGGAAGGTGGGTGGAAGGTCATGGTATGAAAGTGCAAGTAAGGCGTGTATTGTGAAGGAAAATAGGAAGGAAGGGCAGTAGAACGAACGAGGAGGAGGTATAGCAAGGCAAGGAGGAGAAAGTAGGGAGAGTGTGAATGGGAAGGGAAAGGTAGAAGGGAGGGTAGTGTAAATTTGTGTTACCGTTCTTGTTAGTTTGTAAGGAAAGAATAGAGTTTAAGTTTCGTTTGTTGTAAATTTTATGTAGATGAATATGACAAATAAAGGATTACTTTATATAAAAATTCTATTTTTCAACAATTATCAAAATTTGATGAAAATTGAAACTTTTCAGATTTTATAAAAATTACTTTATTTTCACAAATAATTATCTTCAATTCTTTAAATTTGCATAAAAAATAATGAAAATGTTACAAAAACTTATCAATTTCATTCAAAATTCTATGAACTAATCAAAATTTCTTTAAAATTATAAATTTTTTATTTTTTCTTAAAAAGGTTTTAAAACTTTGAATATTTCTAAAAAAAAGTACAGAAACTGCTTCAAAATTTTTTGTAAAATTTTATGCATAATTTATTAAAAAAAATTCTTTATAAGTTTTTTATATTTATCAAAATAAATTCGTTTCAAAAAAATTATAATAAATTATGAAAGTTTTTATAAAAACAAATTTTCTCATACAGAAAATTTTGTTGTTTTGATGTCATTTATAAATACTTTTTTCCACATTAATGCGAATTATCTTGCGATAAATGTATTTCAATGAACATAATAAAATAATATAATAAAATGAATAATGGAAGCATAAAAATAACGACAAACAAAGAAGTAGAGGAAGAACTGTATGGTGATACGATAATAAAAGTAATAAAACAGAAGAGAATAAGATGGCCGGGTCACGTATGGAGGAGGAATGAAAGAGAAACAACAAGACAAATAATGGAATGGCGACCGGGAAACACAAGAAGGGTAGGAAAACCTAGGAGGACATAGATGGAGGACGTGACGGAGGACCTGAGGAGAGTGGGAGTCAGGGAATGAAAGATGGAAACGAATGATAGAAAGAGATGGAGAGAAATCGAAGAAAGGATAAACAATTAGAAAAAGGAACTAATCCAGCAAAAAAAAAAGGATTTATAAAACTCATTCAGGAGGTGGCAAATCTCTAGAAAAGAGTAACAGAACCAACATACATACAATAAAATGAAATTAACTAAATTATCAGTAAAAATAGTAAGCAAATAGTAATTGCTTAACTGTCCTAACTCTAGACTTATAACTATAGAGCGGATTGTATGCAAAATGCATAAATGTGCATATTTGAATTTTGTGGGTAAAAAGACTCTGCATTTGCATAATTTTAGCTTGTTTTGTAGTTCATATGCATATCATTCACTTTTTCCGGAAAAGTAATCGTTTGAATTATATCTTTTACATTATTGAACTATGATGATTTCAAAACGAAATCACATTTGCTCGTTCAACAAAATCTTATTGAAAGTTAGCCAAATCAATGATACAGGTCAACATTTAATCTAACGCGGAGCACCAGATTGTCTAAGATATATAAGGGTTTTTGAGATCGCTGATTCCGAATCCGAGATTAGTTAAGCTCTATCACGTCAGGTTCAAGGTCATTTTAAAGTCAAACTAAGAAAAGGCGTGGAAAAATATCTGATTTTTTTATGCATATGTTCTTGGGGTAGCTGATTCCAGGATTTTTAACCGTAAAGGTCACCCAGAGGTAATGTAAAGGTCATTTAGAGATCATATTTAGGTCAAATAAAAAAAAAGACTGAAAAATCTGAAAAAATTCTATATATGACCTCTAAATTACCTTGAAATGACCTCTGAGTGAACTTTAAGGTTAAAAAAACCTCGGAATCAACGAACCCAAAACCATACATAAAAATTTCATATATTTTCCCGGCCTTTTCTTATTTTAAATGACCTTGAACCTGACGTTATAGAGCTTAAACAACCTCGTATTCAGCAAATCCAAAAACAATGCATAAAAATATTAAAAATAACTAATGTAGTTTTACCTACGGACAGAAATGAAATTAATTATGTATCAAAAATTAACAACCCGGGATGGATTCAAACCATCGACTTCGCCTATGCGCGGCGCTGCATTACCATCTATGCTATCGAGTTCCACATCCATACGCATTGAAAATTTTTGATACATACTACTGGGTTGTTAATTTTTGATACATAATTAATTTCATTTCTGTCCGTAGGTAAAACTACATTAGTTATTTATTAATATTGAATTATGGAAAATTATTTAATTTTTTTTGAAAAGCATTTAAAATATCTTTCTGTCGTTTTTTGCATTCCTGCAAACTTTTTCAAAATCGCGAGATTTTATGAAATATTTAAAAAATACCATGATTAAATAATAATAAAAAAAATGAAAATCATTAATTATAATATAAATAAGTTTTTCAAAATTTTAATTTTAAATAATTTAAAAAAAAAAAATTTTAATCGTTGGAATGTTTCGAAATTACTAGATTTTTTTTTTAAATCTTCACTTTTCTATCATGAATTTTTATTTTAATTCATTTGTTTTTAATGTTCTCAACAAATGCTGAGAATTCTTTATTTTTATTAGAATTTTTGAAAATCACACGATTACAAAAATAAATATCCCAATTTTTTGTGTTTTTTAAACTAATCTAATTTTTACAAAATTTTCAAAATATGTAACGTGCTTCTCCGAATAAATATAAGACCCGACCTTATAATAATTTTGTACCCAGAAAACTCACGAGGGCTTATTTTCAGGGTATAGCTTACATTTTTACAGTAATTTAATTATGAATTTTTCTAATGTGGATATTATAACATGTAATTAATAACTAAGTTGAACTGCAATTTTAAAATAGGCTTTGGAGCAGCAAAATTTGATGTGTAATTATAAACTTTAATTCATTAAAAAAAGTAAAAATAAGTGACTGGATATTGAACCCGGGCGATTTCCAGAAATTCGTGGGAGTTAAGGCACTTCACCACTGCGCCACAAAAATTTTATATGTAGGCAACTTAAGTCGCCGCATGTTTGGTTGCCTATGTTGATACAGCAATTATTTAATAATTAGTCAACTGACTTTAGCGCAGTCGTCTAATTATGACTGAATTATTTAAAATTAAATAATTTACACCGTCGAATTAAAGAGCAATCACTAAGTATGGTGATGTTAAACATATAAAATAGTCTAGAATTCATCGATAATATATACTATGGACGGAGTGTATCGGTATCCCTGCAATGTAAGCGAAGTTGTGATACCATCTATGTCACGTGAAAAATCTCAGGAAGCTGGCGCATAAATAAAAATAAGGTTTATTTTTAATGCAGATATACAATAGCATTGAAAAATCAACAACTCCACTGCATCAAATAAATCAAAATTTTAATTTGTGAAATACGTTTAAAAGCTAAAAAAGCAATAATAAAATACGAAAACCAATGTAATTTCATAGCGGCAACGCTCTTGCCCAAGAGCATGTGACAAACTCTATAAAAATAGTAGTGTCTCGCTTTACATGGTGTCACCACCCTATCTCTCTCTCTCTACGCTCTGTCCAGTAGTATATTAAGTCTATGCTATAAGTCACTAGTGATTTAAAAACCATAAGTCACTAATCTTGAACCAAAGCCTTCCCATTAACTTAACTGATTCTCGTATTGTCGATAAAATTTATTTGTCAATAAATATGTCACAACTGCCATCAAAGAAAAATTAAATTCTGGAGGTGCTGGATAAAATTATGTATGCCACTCGTGTGTTGTAGACCCTAAGACACTCGAGAAAACAAAGCTACTCGCACTACGTGCTCGTGCCTTACCTGTTTTCTTTCGTGACTTATTTGCCTTATAACACATTCGTACCATAAATCACTATTACTTTTGAAATTCATTTTGAGGTTAACGGAGAATGAAAAAAGATTGGAAGCCGTTTTTGCTGCAGCACTTTCCTGCCTAGGCAGGAAAAGTGATACTTTCCTGACTGATAATGCAGATAATCGAAAGTCTACTGCATTATGATTTAGGTCATTCAATATTTTGACACATTGTTCTTACTAGCATTGCATAAATGAAATCTGATTCATATGTGTTCGATAAACTGCTATGTACCGTCTATAGCGAGCAAGCCGTAACATATGTAACAATTTAAATATGCAAAATGAGCAAAAGTAGCGGACATAACCTTACTTCTCCATGTATATATTTTAACGTATCCATGACATACTCCTGAGATGTCTTGCTCAACATCAGTATCTGCATCTCTTCGGCTACCTTGGGGGCAACCTTTTTGGTGGGATTTGCGCTGAAATACATTCCACATGACATATGGCCATCGCAGGTTAAGTTGTGTGATACATACCTGATTTTTGCTGAAGGTACTTTTCGCAATAGAACGTCGGCATGGTTGATAGCTTCTTCTGCGGACATTATCACTGATCGTTATTCAAATAATGTTTTTCTAATTTTGAGGAATTTTGGAGAAGAGCCTGTGCAAAAATTTGAATTGTACCAGCTGAGCAGTATAAACACTACTGTTCTATTGTCACAATGAAATGGCCGATTATAAATTTAGGATATCTGTGTAGGAGTTCGGATTAGAAACTGCTACAGCAAAATTTTGATCTACGATAATAAATAATTTTTACTTTAAATCAAGATTTACTAATATTGTGTAATTTTGACAAATATAATTGCTGTGTGTATAGTTGGTTGCAGCATGCATGTTCGTGCGGGAACGCGGAAAATTTAAAAAATAGTTGCTACCATATAATATCGGTAACTATTCAATAACTTTAGTATAATACATAGCAGTTTTATTGAAAAATCAATCAATAAGCATATTAAAGTTCAAGGTATAATTCATATTATAGTGTACAAAAATGAATTTTAAAATGACAAGTAGGAGCATCCACGATTACGTGGGTATTAGTCGATTTTAAGCTTTACAGAGCGAATAAAATCACAAATTTTCATGAATATCTCTGTTATTTTTAAAAATCGTCTAAAAATTTGATTATTGCTGTGAAATATGTAACTGTAATTATCAATGAAAATTTAATGAATAATTAACGAAAGGAAAGAGAAGGAGAAGAGGACGGAGCGAGAGGGACGATTCAACGAGGAGTGTAAGGAGAAGCAAAGGGAGATGTGGAAAATGATGAACAAATGCAGGAAAGGAAGTAAAGGAAAGGAGCTGTGCGAAAAAAGTAAAAGTGAGGCCGAGGAGGTATGCAGAAAGAAAAGGGGATGTTAGATGGAGGAATGGGAAAAGAGCATTAGGGGGTGT